>ML104399.1:193453-354787 GCA_003697995.1 Taxidea taxus jeffersonii
CATTGAGAATGATACTTGTAGTGGGTTTTTCATAGATGGCTTTGATAATATTGAGGTATGTGCCTTCTCTCCCTACACTTTGAAGAGTTTTGATCAGGAAGGGATGTTGCACTTTGTCAAATGCTTTTTCAGCATCTATTGAGAGTATCATATGGTTCTTGTTCTTTCTTTTGTTAATGTATTGTATCACATAGATTGATTTGTGGATGTTGAACCAACCCTGCTGCCCTGGAATAAATCCCACTTGGTCGTGGTGAATAATCCTTTTAATGTACTGTTGGATCCTATTGGCTAGTATTTTGGTGAGAATTTTTGCATCTGTGTTCATCAAGGATATTGGTCTGTAATTCTCTTTTTTGATGAGATCCTTGTCTGGTTTGGGGATCAAGGTGATGCCGGCCTCATAAAATGAGTTTGGAAGTTTTCCTTCCATTTCTATTTTTTGGAACAGTTTCAGGAGAATAGGAATTAATTCTTCTTTAAATGTTTGGTAGAAATCCCCTGGGAAGCCAGCTGGCCCTGGGCTTTTGTTTGTTTGGAGATTTTTGATGACTGTTTCAATCTCCTTACTGGTTATGGGTCTATTCAGGTTTTCTATTTCTTCCTGGTTCAGTTTTGGCAATATATATGTCTCTAGGAAAGCATCCATTTCTTCCAGATTGTCGAATTTGTTGGCATAGAGTTGCTCATAATATGTTCTTATAATTGTTTGTATTTCTTTGATGCTGGTTGTGATCTCTCCTCTTTCATCCATGATTTTACTTATTTGGGTCCTTTCTCTTTTCTTTTTGGTAAGTCTGGCCAGGGTTTTATCCATCTTATTAATTCTTTCAAAGAACCAGCTCCTAGTTTCATTGATTTGTTCTATTGGTTTTTTTGGTTTCTACTTCATTGATTTCTGCTCTGATCTTTATGATATCTCTTCTCCTGCTGGGTTTAGCCTTTCTTTGTTGCTCTTTCTTGAGCTCCTTTAGGTGTAGGGTTAGGTTGTATATTTGAGACCTTTCTTGTTTCTTGAGAAAAGCTTGTATTGCTATGTATTTTCTTCTCAGGACTGCCTTTGCTCTGTCCCACAGATTTTGAACCATTGTGTTTTCCTTATCATTTGTTTCCATAATTTTTTTTCAATTTTTCTTTAATTTCCTGTTGGCCCATTCATTCTTTAGAAGGATGCTGTTGAGTCTCCATGTATTTGGGTTCTTTCCAAATTTCCTCTTGTGATTGAGTTCTAGCTTCAGGGCATTGTGGTCTGAAAATATGCAGGGAATGATCCCAATCTTTTGATACCAGTTGAGACCTGATTTATGACCCAGGATGTGATCTATTCTGGAGAATGTTCCATGGGCATTAGAGAAGAATGTGTATTCTATTGCTTTGGGATGGAATGTTCTGAATATATCTGTGATGTCCATCTCGTCCAGTGTGTCATTTAAGACCTTTATTTCCATGTTGATCTTTTGCTTGGATGATCTGTCTATTTCAGTAAAGGGCATGTTAAAGTCTCCTACTATTATTGTATTCTTGTCAATGTATTTCTTTGATTTTGTTATTAATTGGTTTATATAGTTGGCTGCTCCCATGTTAGGGGCATAGATATTTAAAATTGTTAGATCTTCTTGTTGGAGAGACCCTTTGAGTATGATATAGTGTCCTTCCTCATCTCTTATTATAGTCTTTGGCTTAACATCTAATTGATCTAAGGATTGCCACCCCAGCTTTCTTCTGATGTCTATTAGCATGGTAAATTGTTTTCCACCCCCTCACTTTCAATCTGGACGTGTCTTCAGGTCTAAAATGAGTTTCTTGTAGGCAGCATATGGATGGGTTTTGTTTTTTTATCCATTCTGAAACCCTGTGCCTTTTGATTGGGGCATTTAGCCCATTTACGTTCAGGGTAACTGTTGAGAGATATGAATTTAGTGCCATTGTATTGCCTGTAAGGTGACTGTTACTGTATATTTTCTTTGATCCTTTCTGCTCTACTACCTTTAGGGTCTCTCTTTGCTTAGAGGACCCCTTTCAATATTTCCTGTAGAGTTGGTTTGGTGTTTACAAATTCTTTCAGTTTTTGTTTGTCCTGGAAGCTTTTTATCTCTCCTTCTATTTTCAATGATAACCTAGCTGGATAAAGTATTCTTGGCTGCATGTTTTTCTCGTTTAGTGCTCTGAATATATCATGCCAGTTCTTTCTGGCCTGCCAGGTCTCGGTGGATAAGTCTGCTGCCAATCTAATATTTTTACCATTGTATGTTACAGACTTCTTGTCCCATGCTGCTTTCAGGATTTTCTCTTTGTCGCTAAGACTTGTAAATTTTACTATTAGATGGCGGGGTGTGGACCGATTCCTATTGATTTTGAGGCCGGATTCTCTGCACCTCCTGGATTTTGATTCTTGTTTCCCTCACTATATTAGGGAAATTCTCTACAATAATCCTCTCTAGTATACCTTCTGCTCCTATTTCTCTTTCTTCTTCTTCTGGAATCCCAATTATTCTAATGTTTCGTCTTATGGCATCACTTATCTCTCGAATTCTCCCCTCGTGGTCCAGTAGTTGTTTGTCTCTCTTTTGCTGAGCTTTTTTATTCTCTGTCATTTGGTCTTCTATATCACTAATTCTTTCTTCTGCCTCATTTATCCTAGCAGTAAGAGCCTCTATTTTTTATTGCACCTCATTAATTTTATTTTATTTCAACTTGATTAGTTTTTAGTTCTTTTATTTCTCCGGAAAGGGCTTTTATTTCTCCTGACAGGGTTTCTCTAGTATCTTCCATGCCTTTTTCGAGCCCGGCTAGAACCTTGAGAATCGTCATCCTGAATTCCAGATCTGACATATTACCAGTGTCTGTATTGATTGGGTCCCTAGCCTTTGGTCCTGCCTCCTGTTCTTTTTTTTGTGGTGAGTTTTTCCGCCTTGTCATTTTGTCCAGATAAGAATCCGCTGTTCTCCTTGTTAAGTGAACTTGGTCTTGGCTGTATTTCTTTGATCTTCTGGGGGAGGGGCCTGTTGTAGTGATTCTCAAGTGTCTCTGCCCCAAGCGGAATTGCACCGCCCTTACCAGGGGCCAGGCTAAGTAATCCTCTCAGGTTCACTTTCGGGAGCTTTTGTTCCCTGAATGCTTTCCGTAGAGTTCCAGAGGATGGGAATGAAAATGGTGGCCTCCCAATCTCCAGTTCAGAGGAGCCGAGAGCTAGGGGCCCCAGTCTTCAGTGCGCCTTCAGAGAAAAGCGTTTAATCACTCCCGTCTCCCCAGCCTCCGTTCGCGCTCGGAGACCGCGCTCGGAGAAAATCGTGCGTAATCAGTCCCGTCTCACTGGCTTCTGGGAGCGCTCCGAGCTCACCCAGCCTGTGACCAAGCGTCTCTGTCTCTGGCAGAGTCCCACCTGGAGTCTCCGAACCCCGTAGATCCCTGAGCTCTCCCCATAGATCCTGAGATCCTCGGAGTCTCCCTGGATCTTGTGGGGACTCCTCGAACAGAGCACCGGCCCGTGTCACAGAGCACTGGCCCGTGTCACAGACCACGGCTCTAGGAAACCTCAGCTCTGTCTCCGCAGCTGGTTTCCCTGCTCTAATATCTGTGAGCTCTGCGACACTCAGATACCCCTGATCCTTCTGTGACCCTGTGGGACCTGAGTCCACGCTGTCCCTGCGAGGTCTTCACCCCAGTTTAGCCTCTGGAGTGATGTCCCTCCCTGGAGCAGACTTTTAAAAGTCCTGATTTTGTGCTCCGCCGCTTGCCGGGAGCCGGCCCCTCCCCCTGGGGTCTATCTTCCCGTCGCGTTGGATTCACTTCTCTGCTGGTCCTACCTTTTAGAAAGTGGTTGATTTTCTGTTCCTAGAATTGTTGTTTTTCTTCTCTTCGATCTCCTGTTGGATTTCTAGGTGTTTGGAATGGTTTGATAGGCTATCTAGCTGATCTCCTGCTGACTGATGTCGTCTCTACCTGCTACTTCTCCGCCATCTTGACTCCTCTATTAACTCTTCTTTAAATGTATGGTAGAATTCATTTGTGGATATATCTAGTCCTGGACTTTTTTTTTTTTTTCAGTAGTCTTTTATTTACTGATTCAATTTTGTTACTTATAATTGTGCTGTTCAGATTTTCCACTTCTTCCTGGTTTGGTTTTGGGAGATTATATATTCCTACTAATTTATCCATTTTTTCTAGGTCTTCTAGTTTCTTGACATATAATTTTTCACAGCATTCTCTTAGAATACTTTGTATTTATGTGGTATCAGTTGTTATTTCTGCTCTTCATTTCTAATTTTATCTGTTTAAGTCCATTCTCTTTTTTTCTTAATGAGTCTGGCTTAGTGGTAGTCAATTTTGTTTATCATTTCAAAGAACTAGATCTTGATTTCATTGATTTTTTGTTTGTTTGTTTTTTAGCATCTGCATCATTTATTTATATTCTGATCTTTATTATTTCCTTTCTTCTCACTTTGGATGTTATTTTGTTCTTCTAGTTCCTTTAGGCATAAGGCTAGATTGTTTAAGTTTTTTCTTTTTTCTTGAGGTAAGTCTGTATTGCTATATATTTCCTTCTTAAAACTGCTTTTGCTGGTCCCATAGATTTTGGACTATTGTATTTTCATTTTCATTAGTCTCCATGTATTTTTAAATTTCTTATTTTCTTGTATCATTGACCCATTCACTGTTTTGTATCATGTTGTTTAGTCTCCGTATATTTATGGTTTTTTTTTTCCAATTCCTCCTTTTTTTCCCTTGTGATTTATTTCTACTTGCTTACTATTTTGGTCAAGAAAAGATGCATGATATGATTTTAATATTCTTAAATTTATTGAGACTTGTTTCATAACCTAATATGTGATCTCTCCTGGAGACTTGAAAAGAATGTATGTTTTAGGGGTGCCTATGAGGCTCATTTAGTTAAGCATCTCTCTCTTGGTTTCACCTCAGCTCATGATCTCAGGGTCATGAGATTGAGCCCCATATCAGGCTCTCTGTGTCTGCTGTGTCTGCTCTCCCTTCCCCTTTGTGCCCCCAAATAAAATAAATAAAATCTTTAAAGAAAAAAATGTGTATTCTGTTGGTTTTGGAGGGAATGTTTGTATATATCTTTTATGGTTATCTAGTCCAAGGTGTCATTCAAAGACATTTTTGTTTCCTTATTGATTTTCTATCTGGATGATCTGTCCATTGCTTGAAGTGGAGTGTTAATGTCCCTTAATATTATTATATTATTGCCAACTTCTCTCTTTTTACATCTGTTAATATCTTCTTTATGAATTTAGGTGGTCCAGTGTTGGGTGCATAGATATAAACAATTGTTATATTCTCTTGATGTATTGATCCTATTATCATTATGTAATGCCCTTTGTCTTTGTTACAATCTGTTTTAAAGTCTATTTTGTCTCATATAAGTATTGCTACCTAGGCTTTTTCTTCACTTCCATTTCCATAGTGAATATTTTTCCATCCCTTCACTTTCAGTCTGTGTATGTCTTGAGGTCTGTGGTATATCTTTTGTAGGAAGTATATAGATGGGTCTTTATTTTTTGTATCCATTCTACCACTGTATGTAATTTAATTAAGGTTTGTAGGTCATTTATATTTAAAGTAATTTCCCTTTTTTTACATTTATTTTCTGATTGTTTTTGTAGTTTTTCATCCCTTCTTTTGTTATCTTTGTGATCAGTAAGAATCTGCAGTGGTTTTTTGGGGTTTTCTTTTTTTTTTATGTTTTGTGTATCCATCATAGGTTTTGGGTCTGTGGTTACCATAAAGTTATAAATAACATATATAACAAGTAAATAGTGGTCCATATTAATTTGATGTCATTTAAGTTCAAACACATTCCTAAAAAAGAACAAATAAAAACAGGAAAAGAAAAATCTTCTTTTTAATTCTTTTTCCTCTTTTCTTCCCTTTTTATTCTCTTCTCCACATTTTATGTATATGTTGTCATATTTTACATATTTTTGTTTACATTTTTCTTATGTCTAACTATGGTTGTTTCTTTTCCACTTAAAGAAGTCCCTTTAACAAGGCTGGTTTATTGTCACCATATATATATATACACATACATATATGTATATATATACATACACATACATATATGTATATATATACATATACATACATATATGTATATATATACATATATGTATGTGTATATATATGTATACACACACCTATATGTATACATACACGTATATGTATATATATGTATACATGTATATATATATGACTTATATGGTGGCAGTGAACTCCTTTATCTTTACTTTGGGAAACTTTTTATCTCTTCCTCAAATTAAAATGATAACCTCACCAGAGAGTATTCTTGATTATAGATTTTTTTTTCTTTCAGCACCATGAATAAATCATGCCACTTTCTTCTGGCTTCCAGAGTTTCTGCTGAAAAATCAGCTAATGGTCTTTTTTTTTTTTTTTTTTTTTATATGTGAGAGAATGAGAGAGAGAGCATGAGAGGGCAAAAGGTCAAAGGGAGAAGCAGACTTCCCACTGAGCAGGGAGCCCAATGTGTGTCTTGATCCTGGGACCCCAGTATCATGACCTGAGCTGAAGGCAGTTGCTCAACAAACTGAGCCACCCAGGCACCCATTCAGCTAGTAATCTTATCGTTTTTCACTTACAGGTAATTTTTTTTAATCTTTTGTGGTTTTGAAGATTCTCTCTTTACATTTAACCTTTGAAATTTTAATTACTATATGTCAAGTGATGGATCTCTTTGAGTTCATCTTGTTTGGAACTCTCTGTACTTCTTCAAATCAGATATTTATTTCCTTAGATTAGGGAAGTTTTCAGTTATTATTTCTTCAAATAAGTTTACTACAGCTTTCTCTCTTCTTCTAAGACCCTGTAATACAAGTGTTTGTTTACTTTATGTTGTCCAAGAGATCTTTTAATTTAAGCTCATTAAAAAAAATTCTTTTCTCTTTTGCTCTTATGTGCTTTTCATTATCCTGTCTCTCAGGTTACTAATACATTTTTCTTTTATTTTTAAGATTTTATTTATTTACTTGACAGAGATCACAAGTTGGCAGAGAGGCAGGCAGAGAGAGAGAGAGGGAAGCAGACTCCCTGCTGAGCAGAGAGCCCAATGTGGGACTCGATCCCAGGACCCCGAGATCATGACCTGAGCCGAAGGCAGTGGCTTAACCCACTGAGCCATCCAGGTGCCCGCTAGTACATTCTTCTGCATCTTCTAATCTACTGGTGATTTCATCTAGTGTATGTGTTTTTCAATTCATTTATTGGATTCTTCAGCTCTGATTGGTTCTTTTTAATATTTCTGATCCTGTTATTGAAGAGCTCACTGAGTTCTTCCATTCTTTCCTACAGTCCAGTGAGTATTTTTATGATCATTACTTTAACTTCTTTATCAGGCATATTACTTATCTCTGTTTCATCTAGTTCTTTTTTTGAGTTTTTTTTTCTTTTCTTTCCTTCAGAGCATATTTCTCTGTCTACCCATTTTGCATGATTTTCTGTTAGTTTCTATGGATTAGGCAGAATGGCTACTTCTAAACTTGAAGGAATGTTCTTGTGTATGGTGTCAACTATGTCGTTTATATGTGTTTGCTGGCTTTTGCTGGCTAGCTGGAGCTGTGTCTATACATGCTAGTTACTCTTTTAAACTCTGTTTTTTGTATACAAATACTAAGGAAAAGAGAGTAAAAGAAAAAAGAGAAAAGAAAAAGAAAAGGGGGAAGTAAAAAGAAGAAGAGAAGAAAAAGAACAAGAAGGAAAAGGGCTCCTAGCTGGCTCAGTCAATACAACATGAGACTCTTGATCACAGGGTCATGAGTTCAAGCTCCATGTGTGGCATAGAGTTTACTTAAAATAAAAAATAATTTAAAATTTAAAAAAAAATTAAAAAACCAAATCCTACAAAATTAAAAAATAAAGTAAAATAAAAATGTAAAATAAACACACACACACACACATGCACAATCATGGCATGTTTTCTGTGCCTAGCACCACAGGGTGGCTGGTATGGGCCGAGAACCCTGGGTTCACTGTGAGGTGCAAGCCCCCAGTGGTCTGGGCTTTTAAGATGGAGGGGGAGAGAATATACTTGCAGTTCCTCAGCCCTTTTAAACTGCAGCTTTATTTCTTGTTTTAGTGTAGCTAAGGCAGGTATGGGTTTATGGATCCTGGATTTGATGAGGTGGCAAACTTTCTATGCCAATCTGAGCTGCCAGTTTTATCAGGAACCCTAATTATGGTATAGACCCTGACCCAGTTTGGGCTTTTAAGGTGAAGGGGTCGAGAGTGTTTCCATAGCTCTTCTGCCCTTTTAAGCTGTGGCTTCTTCTCCTGTGTCCCAGTGCAATTAGGGCTGATGTGGGCTTGTGGACCCTAGACTCACTTAAGTTGAAAGCTCATGAGAGGACTGGACACACCCATTATGGTTTCCATACCCTGCTTCAGTCTAGGCTTTTAAGGTGGGGTGGTAATGTAAACCATTTCATTTTCCAGTCCCTCTGACTGGGAGAGTTTTCCCACAGCTTTTCCACCACTTCGCAGTGTTCTAGTATCACCTTTTTTAAATATATGAGTTTCTTTTCAACTGTGGCTTTTTTTTGGTGCCCAAGGACAGAAGGATCTGTTTCCTCTTCCCCAGTACAATTCCTGCCCATTGCTGTTCACAGTTTTGGGAGTGGGGCTTCCCTTTGTTATCATGTCTGCCTCTCTTGCCATTCTTTTGTCATACTCTCTCTTTGGTGTTCAGTAGCTGTTCAGTCAGCCATCAGTTCTTCAGGAGGGATTTTTCTGTTAATAGTGTAATTTGGTGTGTCCTGTGGAGGAAGTGAGTTCAATCTTCTGATGTAACCATTTTGAACTGGAATCTCTATATCATTTATTTCTGCTCTAACTTTATTTTTCTTTCCTTCTGCTAACTTTGGGCTCAGTTAGGTGTTTTTTTTTCTAGTTCCTTAAGGTATAGAGTTCGGTTGTTTATTTGATATCTTTCTTGTTTCTTAATGTGGGTATTTTTTGCTATAAACTTCCCTCTGATAACTGCTCTTGCTGCATTCCATAAGTTTTGTCATGTTGTGTTTCCATTTTTTTGTCTTCAAATATTTTTTTATTTACCCTTCAATTTAATCTTTGATCTATTGTCTTTTAGGGAGAGTGTTGTTTAACTTCCATGTATTCATATAATTTCCAGTTTTTCTCTTGCTGATTTTTAGTTTCATACCATTGTGGTCAGAGAAGAATCATACTTAGTATGATTTCAATCTTCTTGAATTTCCTAAGACTTGTTTTGTGGCCTAACATAAGGTCTATCCTATGAATTCTTCCATGTGCACTTGAGAAGAATGTATTCTGCTGTTGCTGGATAGAATATTGTGTATATGGCTACTAGGTCCATTTGGTTTATAGCGTTATTCAAACTGCTCTTTCCTTATTGATTCTTTGTCTGCATAACCTGTTCATTGTTGAGAGTGAAACATTAAAGCTCCTGTTATTGTTTTACTATTTATTTCTCCTTTTAGCTCTGTTACTTTTGCTTTATACCCTAAGGTGTTCCAATGTTGGGTGCATAAGTATTTACAATTGTTATATGTTCTTAAAGGATTGATCCATTTTTCATTATACCATTACTTTCTTTGTCTCTTTTACCATTTTAGTTTAAAATCTATTTTGTCTGCTATAAGTATATCTACTTCTGCTTTGTTTTGGTTAACATTGGCTTGAAATACCTTTTCCCATCTCTTCATTTCAGCCAATGTGTATCTCAGATTAAAGTGAATCTCATATAGGCAGCGTATTGTGGGATCTTGTTCTTTTACCCCTTTAGTCATTCTATGTCTTTAACTGGAAAATTTAATCCATTTATGTTTAAGGTAATTATTGTTAGGAAAGGATTTATTATTGCCATCTTGTTAATTGTTTCCTAGATGTTTTATGGTTTAATTGTTCCATGTTTCTTGTTCTGCTATGTTTTATGTTTGATGAATTTTGATCAGTAGGCTTTGATTTATTTATCATATTCTTTTGTGTGATTACTTCAGGCTTTTTCCTTGTAGTTACCATGAGGCATACAAAAAGTATCTTAAAATTATAACAACCTTTTTTCAGCTGTTAACAACCTTACTTTAATAGCATTCCCAAACACTTTTGTGTCCCCCTTCACAATGTGAGTTATTGTTGGCAGAGCTTTCATATTTTTTTATATTATGTAATCAGTAACAGATTATTCTAGCTATGGTTATTTTTACTACCTTTATTTTTTAAGTTTTAAACTTCATTTGTAAGTTAATTATGTGCCACCATTACCCTATTATAGAACCTAAATTTGACTAGATACTTAACATTGTCAGTGAATTTAATTCTACTTTCTTATGATTTTATGATGTTAATTAATGTTTTATTGAGCTTCTCATTTTGTTCATGAATTGTTTTCCCCATTTTGTTTAGTAGTCTCTGTGTTCTTGTAGTTCACTAAACTACTTTAAGAGGAATATTTTGAAATATTTGTCTAACAATTCATAGATCTCCATTTCTTTTTTTTTTTAAGATTTTATTTATTTGACAGGAGAGAGAGAGAGAGACAGCAAGAGAGGGAACACAAGCAGGGCGGGTGGGAGAGGGAGAAGGCTTCCCACTAAGCAGGGAGCCAGATGTAGGGCCCAATCCTGCAACCCTGGGATCACAAACCAAAGGAAGATGCTTAATGACTGAGCCACCCAGCCACCCCTAGATCTCCATTTCTTTAGGGTTAGTTAGTGGAGCTTTATTAATTTTCTTTGGTGGTGTCACGTTTACCTAATTTTTCATGATCCTTGATTCCTTACATTTGTACCTATGCATTTGTGTAAGCAATTTTCTCTTCCAGACTTTACAGGTTTATTTGGCAGAAAAAGTTCTTCACCAGTCAGTTGTTTCATTTTTTTGGACATAACTGCAGTAGTGCCCTGGGCAGGTATGTCTTGATATCAGTGTGGTATTTGGGGTTTTTTGTTTGTTTGTTTGTTTTTTTAAGACCACTGCCAGAAATCTAAGCTTAGGTGGCTTGCTGTGGGCTGAGAACAGTTGGATAGGACAGATGTCTTGGTTTCTTCCCCAAGCAAGGCTGCAGGATGTGCTCTGTGGTGGCCTGTGTCCTCTCGTCAGACACATTAGATGGCCAGGACTATGTATTATACTCAGTAGTAGATGATGTTATGAATTAGATTCTCTGTTCTGGACATGTCGGGGGGATATCAGGATGGGCCTCAGGCCTGCATAGCTCATCGTTTTGAGACTTGAATCAGGCAAAACTGTGCACGGAATTTCCTGGCCAGATGGAGCCACTAGTTTTGGTCTGTACATGGGGAAAGCTACAGGCTGTGCTCTGTGTTCAAGTGCCACTATAAGCAAGGCCACTGGATAGACTACATAGCTCCTCATGTATTCTGGTTAGGTTTTCTGGTCAAAGCATGAGCCCAAGCAAAGCATGAGAACTGGCTACAAGGCCAGCAAGACTTATTGTCTATGGTCTTAAATCAAGCTAGTTCCCTAACCAAACAAGGCCACTGGCTTTGCTCTGCAGATGATCAGCCTTGTTTGCCATACTCTCCACTCAAGTACTATTGGGCTACACAGTTTCCAACTGTTCAGCCCAACCATTTTGGGCAGGTGGAGCTGTGAACTAGACTCAGTAATGGGCTGGACTACCACTCAGCTCCACTACTGTGTAGGGACAAGTCAAGTTGCAGGGACAGCAATGCTCTTTTTTTGAGGATCTGAATCTTTTTTTGAGGATCATGACCCAAGCCAAAGGCAGTCGCCCAACCAACTGAGCCACCCAGGGGCCCCGGTTTGCTAGAATCTTAAGAGGTAGTTTTCCTTTACTCTAAAAAAAGCCATCCCTCTCTTTTGCCCAATTTAGTTCCATTGTTATTGGCAGCCATCCAGCTGCCATGCTGGGAAGGAGCTAAATCAATTTGAGCTAAGTTTCTATTACTTGAAGACAAAACTATACTAACAAAAATCCAAAGTATTTATACAAAATTATTTATATTTCAGGTTATTACTAGGTTTTTATGGTAAAAGAGAGGGCTTCTGAAAGAGAAAGCAGTGCTATAATAAAAGTATTGGAGTCAGACAAACTTGTATATTAGTTTTGACTCCAACACTTACAAACTCTGTGGTCTTGGGCAGGCTACTAAATATCTCCATAAGATATCTACCCTATTTCAAATGAAGATAAGTATGCTTAGCCAAAAATAAGGGATTCTTATTAAAGAAGTACAGAGCAATGTTGACAAATTTTGCCATTTGATGCTTTCCCTAGAAATGTTTATCTCTACTCATAAATCAGTCAAAAAGGCACAGAAACTTCTATCAGGTGAAAAGCTAAACACCATGCTCTAATTTAAGTATATTTCTAGCAGGACAGGATTTTGTGAAGGTGCAAGGTGACTTTGAATAGAGTGCTGTAGTCACAATGCTCTCTAAATTACATAGTATGAAAAAGTAAAGGATATTTCAGACAAAATAAATCATGCTGGTGCATTTCAATACTGCTGTATAATTAACATTCAAGGGGCATTCATTAGGTGATTATGTTATCTCTGTGAAATATTACTTGGTTAAAAATATAATTCTGAAACTGTAATACATAACCTGAATGCTTGGGCAGATGGAATTACTTTCCTCTAGGACCTCAAGGTACTTGGCAAACATTTATTCACTTCTGCTCTGTTTCTGTAAGCCAGGTCAGGTTTTGTTTTATGGATGAGAAGACTAAGACCAATGGAGTATTTGAGAGACTCATTCATGACTGTCCTTACTTCTAACATTGAAAGGGAGAAGATTTTATAAAGTTATTCACATTCATTTTTTTAAATCAATCTACCATCCTATGCTTGATTCAAGTGTTACAGGACAACATAGGTACAAAAAAATACCTTTCTAAAGTATCAGAGTTCAGATCCTATTATGGGCTGAAATGTGTCCCCCTAAAATTCAATGTTGACGTCCTAACTCTTAGTCCTTCAGAATGTGACTCTATCTGGAGACAGGGCCTTTAAAGAGGTAATTTAATTTTAACCTCATTTTTTATGAGGTCATTAGGGTGGACTCTAACCCAATATGACCCGTATCCTTATAAGAAGAGGAGATTAGGAAACAGACTTTACAGAGAGATGTAAAGCAGGGAGAAGATAAAAACATCTACAAGCCAAGAAGAGAGGTCAGCCAAGAAACCAATCCCACCCAAAAACTTGATCTCAAACTTCTAGCCTCCAGAACTGTGAGGAAATAATTTTCTGTTGTTTAATACACCTGGTCTATGGTATTTTTGTTATGGCATGCCTAGCACACTAACACTATGGAAGTTTGGATCCTAAAGCAGAGAGAGTTGTATATTGTAAATCTTGACTTCTCCTTAGATTCTTGTAGTCTGAAGTAGTAATTCCAAAGTCCTCACATCTGCTTTGACTCAGGCAGGAGTCTAGCACATTGGATTTCCTTTTTGAAGCTAAGCAAAACTTAAATGTTGAACTAACCAGTTCAGACTCTAGCCAACTTCTGCCTTGGTGTTCTCACCACTCAACTCAGCCTGCCCTCTTTGACTTGCAATTGTAGGAAGTCTCTGGGATGTAGTTTCTACTATGGGACCTATGACCATGACTTCGTAAGGGCATGTTGGTTTACTATTGGGTCTCAATTTCTTTATCTATACAATGAGTGAGATAACTTTGACAACAGCTTAAGATATATTCTGGCTCTTATACTTCAGTGCTAATACACGGATAATGATGGTTTAAGGGAAAGGAAAAAAATCTGGCAAAATATGGTCCATGATCCAAATCTAGCCACTGCCTCTTTTTATACAACTCATGAGCTAAGAATAGTTTTACATTTTTAAATGGAATTTTTAAAAATCAAAAGAAAAAAGGAGAGAAGATGGTGAAGTAGGAGCATCCTGAGCTCCTCTAGTCTACAGAAACCCCAGGCAGCCACTATATCTATATAACTAATCCTGAGAATGACCTGAAGATTGGCAGAGCAGACCTTTCACAGTTAGTCATAGAAAGCCACATCAAAAAGGATAAGAGGGACGGAGATGTGGTTGGGAATCAAACCCCCAGCATGACTAATTACAAACAGGAGGATCATCACAAGCACAGAAAAGCAAGAGAATCAGAACCCACACCAGGCACTTCCAGCACTGGGGACCCAAACGGAGAAGATGAGTCCCCATAAAGTCTGGTATTGAAAACCGGAGGGACTTAACTCTGGAAACTTTAAAAATCAGCTGATTTAGCTCCAGGAAAGCCAAAGGGAAATATGAAAATGAGTCCCTATCATTAAAGAGCCAGCATACAAAATAACCTGGCCCAAGACATAGCACAGAATCAGCAGTTTGAAAGACACCTGGTGTATAGCAATGCAGATTTATTGATTAATCTTAGGATGTATGTTAGAAGGACAGAGATTTGCAGAAGCTTTTTCAGAAACAAAGTGCTGGCAGGTACCATTTCTCTTTCCTTTCCCCAGCCTAGTTAGCTGTATCCTCACAGGGGCCAGCAATAACACTCTCCATCTACCTTGCTAGCACAGTGGTCCTTCATTCATCTGTAGACTCATACATCCAACTGCCCACCTCAGCATGTATAACTCAAAAGCAGCTCCTGCCCTCCCATCTCTACCAGACAGGCCTCACTGGGCCAGTGCCACTCCAAAATGACTCCTTTCCTATGGAAAGGGGACTATAACCCTACACCCTAGCACACTCACAGTTGCTATACCCGGGCCTCTTAGCTAGCTATGCAGAAAATAAGTCCTGTCCTTTAGTGTGCCTATAGCAATGGCAGAGAGGGAATTATAGACAGCCAAGATGAGTGTAGGTCCCACCTACAAATGAAGCTATGACAGCCACAGACAAATGTCTCAAAAGTGTGGGGAACAAACCCTATTCACTATGTCCAGAGTAAATAAAGCAAGTCATTGCAACCAGCTGGACTGAAAGCAATCAAAACTTAGTCACAGCAGAAAGCCCACCCAGCCCACATGGGGCATACTCCACAGAACCTGTTTCTGGTGACCATGGGGAATTGCATTTTGCAGCACACAAAACCTCTTCTACAGAAGGCCTCTTCTACATTATATACCTAATGTATATAAACAAACACAGTGAGCTAGACAAAATGACAAAACCACGGTGAGCTAGACAAAATCACAGAAAAAGAGCTAGATGCAACAAGAATAAGCAACATGTGTGATAAAGTTTTCAAAGCAGGACACCTGGGTGGCTCAGTTGGTTTAGCATCCAACTCTCAATTTTGGTTCTGGTCATGATCTCAGGATCATGAGATCAAGCCCTGTGTCAGGCTCTGAGCTAGTCATGGGGCCTGCTTAAGATTTACTCTTTCCTTCTCCCTCTGCCCCCGACCCCCCACTCATATGTTCTTTCTCTCTCTTAAAAAATAACTTCATGGGGTGCCTGGGTGGCTCAGTGGCTTGGGTCTCTGCCTTCAGCTCAGATCATGATCTCAGGGTCCTAGGATCAAGCCCCGAATCAGGCTCTCTGCTCAGTGGGGAGCCTGTTTCCCCACCCTCCTCTGCCTATTTGTGATCTCTGTCTGTCAAATAAATTTTTAAAATCTTTTAAAAAAAATTCAGAGTAATGGTCATAAAGATACTCATGGAACTTGACGAAAGAGTGAAAGAACTTGGAGAACTGCACAAAGAGAAAATATAAAAGAGAACCAGTCAGAGCTAAAAATACAATAACTGAAGTGAAAAAAATACACTACAAGAAATAAAGAGCAGATAAGAGAATGCAAAAGATAGATAAGTGATCTGGAAGACAGGGTAATGGAAAGCCACCAAGGTGAATAGTGAAAAAAAAGAATAATAAAAACTGAGATTAGGTTAAGGGAACTCTGTGACATCATCAAGCATAACATTCACATTACAGGGGTTTTAGAAGAAGAAGAGAGATAAGGGGTAAAAAATTATCCAAAGAAATAATGGCTGAAAACTTCCCTAATCTGGGGGAGGAAACTGACATCTAGATCCAGGAAGCACAGAAAGTCCTGAACAAGGTGAACTCAAGGAGGTCCACCAAGATACATAATGATTAAAATGGCAAAGTGTAATAATAAGGGGAATTTTTAAAACAGAAAAAAGAAAATAGTAACATACAAGGGAAATCCCATAAAACTATCAGCTGATCTTTTAGCATAAAATTTTCAGGCCAAAAGGGAGTGGCATGATATATTCAAAGTGCTGAAAGGTGGGAGGGAGAAAAAAGGGGGGAGAAAAGCCTACAACCAAGGATGCTCTACCCAGCAAGGTTATCATTCTGAATTGAAGGGTAGAGTTTCCCAGACAAACAAAAGGTAAAGGAGTTCGTCACTGCTAAGCCAGCCTATAAGAAGTGCTAAAGGGACTTCTCTAAGTGGAAAGAAAAGGTCATAAATAGAAGTAAGAGGGATGCCTGGGTGGCTCAGAGGGTTAAGCCTCTGCCTTTGGCTCAGGTCATGATTTCAGGGTCCTGGGATCAAGTTCCACATCAGGCTCTCTGCTCAGCAGGGAGCCTGCTTCCCCTTCCACCGAACTTTCTCTGCCTACTTGTGATCTCTCTCTCTCTGTCAAATAAATAAAATCTTTAAAAAAAAAATAGAAGTAAGAAAGTTAGGAAGAGAAAAGTTTTGGTAGATAAAAGCAAACATATAGTAAAGGTAGTAGATTAACCATTTACAAAACCCTTTTGGAGATTAAAACACAAAAGTAGTAAAATCATTTATAACTACAAATATTAGTCAAGGGGTACACAAAATTAAAAGATGTAAAATGTAATGTCAAATGCATAAAACATGGAGGGGAATAAAATTTAGTACTTTATGTGTGTTTAAATAAACAACCATCAACTTAATATAGACTGCCATACACATAATATGTTATATACAAACTCAATGGTAACCACAAATCAAAAGCCTCTAATAGATACACATAAAGAGAAAGGAATACAAGCATAACACTTAAAGAAAGCTATCAAATCACAAGGGAAAAGAGCAAGAGAAGAAGAAAGGAACAGAAAACTATAGAAACCAGAAAACAATGAAAAAAAATGGCAATGTACATACTTGTCAATAATTAAATGTATATAGACAAAATGCATCAATCAAAAGAGGTATGGTGACTGAATGGATAAACAAATAAGGCCCAAACATCTGCTACCTATAGAACACTCAATACTAAAAGATACATACAGACTGAAAGTGAGGGGATGGAAAAACATACTCTTCGGAAATGGAAGCAAAAACAAGCCAGGGTAACAATGCTTATATCAAACAAAATAGATTTTAAAATAAAGACTGTAGCAGGAGACAAAAAATGGCTCTACATAATGAAAGAGGGATCAATCCAACGAAAGTAGATAACAATTATAAGTATTTATGCACCCAACATAGAAGCATCTAAATATATAAAGCAAACATTAACAGATATAAAGAGAGAAATGGACAATTATGCAGTAATAGTAGGGGGTTTAATGCCCCACTCACATCAAGGGATGATCATCCAGACAGAAAAATCAATAAGGAAACAGTGGCTTTTAATGACACATTAGACTAGATGGACTTAATATATTCAGAACATTTCTTCTAAAAACAGAAGAATATAAATTCTTTTTCAAGTGCACATGGAATATTCTCCAGGATAGGCCAATAATGGGCCATAAAACAAGTCTCAAAAATTTAAGAAGGTTGAAATTATATCAAGCACAATGATATGTTACTAGAAATCAATTATAATGAAAAACTGAGGGGAAAAAAAAACCCACAAACAGATGGAGGCTAATCAACATTGGTCAGTAAAGAAATCAAAGATTAGAGTAGAAATAAATACAGACCAAACAAAAACAAAACACTGACACTAAGACTAGTTCTTTGAAAAGATAAAAGTGTTAAGCCTTTAGCCAGAGTATTCAAAAAAAAAGAGAGAACTTAAATAAAGTTAAAAATAGAGGAGAAATAATGGTTGACACCACAGAAATCCAAAGAATTATAAGAGGGTATTGTGAAAAATTATATGCCAACAAATTCAGCAATCTAGAAGAAATGGATAAGTTCCTAGAAACATGCAATCTCCCAAAACTAAATCAGAAAGAAATAGACAATTTGAACGTACTTGTTACTAGTAACAAAAATTGAATCAGTAATAAAAACTTCCAACAAACATAAGTTCAGGATCAGATGGCTTCACAGGTGAATTCTATCAAACAATTAAGGAAGAATTAATACCTATCCTTCTCAACCTATTCCAAAAAACAGAAAAGGAAAACTTCCAATACATTCTGAAGGCATAGTGCCAAAACCAGACAGACACTACAAAATAAAACTTCATACCAATATTCCTGGTGAACTTAGATGCAAAAATTCTCAACAAAATATTAGCAAACTAAATTTACTGATACAATGAAAGATCACTCACAACAATAAAGTTGGATTTATGCCAGGGATACAAGCATGGTTCAACATTCACAAATCAATGTGATACATTAACAAAAGGAAGGATAAAAATCAGAAGAATATCTCCGTAGATTCAGTAAAATCATTTGACAAAGTATGTGTTCATGACAAAAACTTTCAACAAAGTGGTTTTAGAGGAAACAAACTTCAATAATAAATGACATATATGGAAAACTCACAGCTAGCTTTATACTCAAAGGTGAAAAACTGAGAGCTTTTCTTCTAAGATCCAGGAAAAAGACAAGGATGTCCACTCTCACCACTTTCATTAACATAGTACTGGAAGTCTTAGCTGCAGCAATCAGATAAGAAAAAGAAATAAAAGACATACCAAATAATAAGGAAGAAGTAAAATGGTTACTATGTGCTGATGACATAATACAGTATGTAAAAAACTCTAAAGACTCCACTAAAAAAACTATTAGAACTAACACATGAATACAGTGAAGTTGCAGGATACAAAATTCATATACACAAATTTCTTACATTTCTATACCCTAATAAAAATATCAGAAAGAGAAAATAAGAGAACAATCCCATTTTCAATTGTACCAAAAATAATAAATTACCTAGAAATAAAGTTAACCAAGGGTGTGAAAGACCTATACTCTGAAAACTATAAGACCTGAAGAAAGCAATTGAAGATGACGCAAGCAAATGGAATGATAAACCATGATCATGGATTGGAAGATTTAATGTCATTAAAATATCCATACTACCCAAAGCAATCTAAAGTTTCAGTACAATTCCTATCAAAATACCAGTAGCATTTTTTTTTACAGAACTAGAATGAAAATTCTTAAATTTTGTATTGAACCACAAAAGATCTCAAATAGCTAAAACAGTCTTGAAAAAGAATAAATTTGGAAATATCACAACTCCAGATTTAAAACTATACTACAAAACTATAGTAATCACAACAGTATTGTACTGGCACAAAAATAGACACATAGATCAGTGGAACAGAATAGAGTGCCCAGAAATCCATGCATATATAGCCAATTAATCTATGACAAAGAAGAGAAGAATATAGGGAAATAAATAAATAAATGGTTTTGGGAAAATCATATGGCTACATGCAAAAGAATGAAACTGAGAATTTCTTACATCATGCACAAAAATAACTCAAAATGGACTAACGACCTAAAAGTGAGACCTGAAACCCAATACTCTAAGAAGAAAACCCAAGCAATGATCTTGGACATCAACCTTAGCAAAATATTTATGAATGTGTCCCTCAGGCAAGAGAAATAAAAGCAAAAATAAATATTAGAATTACACTAAAATAAAAGGCTTTTGCTCAGCAAAGAAAATTGTTAACAAAATGAAAAAGCAACCTACTGAATGGGAAAAGATATTTGTAAATAATATATCTTATAAGGGGTTAAATATATATATGTGTGTATGTATATATATGCATTAGTTTATATACATAAACTATATATACATATATATGCACATATATGTATATATACACACTATATATACATAACATATATGTTTATATACATAAACATATGTACATAAACTAATTTATGTACATAAATTATGTACATATACATATACTAGTATATATATAAGCTAGTATATACATAAACTAGTATATGTATACAAACTAATGCAACTCAACACCAATAAAAAATCCAATTAAAAAATGGGCAGAGGACCTAAATAGACATTTTCCAAAGAAGACATAGAGATGGTCAACAGACACGAGACATTGCTTAGCATAACTGGTAATCAGGAAATACAAATTAAAACTACAATGAGATATCATCTCACACCTGTCAGAATGGCTAGTATCAAAACAATAAGATAATAAATACTGTCAAGGATGTGGAGAAAAAGAAACCATTCTGAACGCTTTCTGGAAATGGATATTGGTGCAACCACTGTGGAAAATAGTATGGAAGTCCCTCAAAAAATTAATAATGGAAATACTATGTGATCAGGTAATTTCTTTATCCAAAGAAAACAAAAACAGTAATTTGAGAGGTACTTGGGTGGCTCAGTCCATTAAGCATCTGCCTTTGGCTCAGGTCATAATCCCAGGGTCCTGGGATAAATCCCTTGTCAGGCTTTCTGCTCAGCAGGGAGCCTGTTTCTCCCTCTCCCTCTGCCTTTCCCCCTGCTCATGCATTCTCTCTCTCTCTCTCAAATAAATAAATAATATATTTTTAAAAAAATGTAATTTGAAAAAATATATGCACTCTATTTATTGCAACATTATTTACAACAGCTAACGCGGAAACAACCCAAATGTCTATTTGATAGATGAATGAATAAAGAAGATGTTGGGATTTGTATATATGGATAGATTATTACTCAGCCATAAAAAAGAAAAAGACCTTGCCATTTGCCACAGCACTGATGGACGTAGAGGGTATTATGCTGAGTGAAATAAGTCCGAGAAAAACAAATACCATGGTTTCACTTATATGTGGAATCTTAAATATAAAACAATGAACAAACAAAAAACAAAAAGACTCTTAAATACAGAGGAAAAAACTGGTAGTTACCAGAGGGGAATTGGGTAGGCAGTGGGCAAAATATATGAAGGCTATTAAGGGGTACAAATTTCCAGTGATAAAATAAATAAGTCACAGTGATCAAAAGTACAGCATAGATAATATGGGTGAACATTGTGATAATCTTGTATGGTGACCAATGGTGACTATACTTATCTTGGTGAGCATTGGGTAATGTATATAATTGTCAAATCAATACGTTGATCACCTGAAACTAATATAATCTTGTATTTTAATTATACTTCAATCATAAATGAAAAATAGCAAAAGAGATATTTGTTACTGGAATCTAAAATAAAATTTAAAAATTTTTAAAAACTAAAAAAAATATTAAAAGGATAATATATCAAGAGCTTTATAATATGCCATGTATTCTTCTAAATCTTTGCTTTTATTAATTCATTTAATCTTCATGGCAATTCTGTAGAGTAGGCACTAATATCCATTTTATAGATAAGCAAAATGAAGTAGTCAAAGATCACAGAACTAAAAAATTTCAATTCTGCTAGAATTCACATTCAGGGAGTCTTAGCCCAGAGCCTATGCTCTAAACCTGCCTCCCTGCATTGAAAAGGGTCCAACACTATGAGAGTAGTAAAAAAGTGCCAAAAGAGAGGTACTGGTGACACATTCTGGAGTATTCCCTGAAAAAAAGATCTTTGTGCTCAAAGAGGCCAGGGAAGGCTTTGTAGAAGGAAGAAGTCACATTCCTACCAGAATGACAGAGTATACTAACTGAGCCCCAATTAAGTAAACTTGTCACTTTACTCCAAAATTCCATTTTTCTTATTAAAAAACCTACATTACAAAAAAATATATTTAATTATGATTATATACTGAGTTATATTGATAAATAATATTCAATTATTATTTTAAAAATTTGTGGACATTTATTTCCTCTATTTTATATAAGTGCCTATATTTTACCTCTTGGCCCACAAAATAAAATATTTACTATCTGCTCCTTTACAGAAAAAGTTTGCTGATCTCTGCTCTAGAATATCAAGGTGTGAGAATAAGTTTGGGCAACTGGGAAGATAACCGTAAGTATTAATATCAACCTTTCTCTTTTTTATTAGTAAGCTGGTATCAGTAAAATTAGGTATGCTTCAGCCAACATGGTGGTTGTTATATTTAATATTTTAATGCAACATTTTAAGTTTTAGAGGTTATTATTGTCTGAATGACAGAAATAAAATGTCTTTTGAATGATGACAAAATAAAGTAAATGAGTGTGCAAAGAAGCATCATACTGTAACTATTTGAAGCAGGTATTTCTATCTTGTTCCTGTGGCTGTAGACCATTCAATGACAACCAATAGTATTCCTAGACATAAAAGTTAAGACAAGATAAATCTTAATGCAAGGTAGATATGCTCACTACATCCTCCATTTGGACTGTTGTTAATTTATAGTTTTGTTTATTTATCTGGATATGGTCATATGGAAATTTTCCCACTATACACACTCTTTACTTACATAAAAATGTTGCCATTATATGTGTGGAGTTAAATGTGAATTAGAAACTGAGTATGAGTAATTTCTATAACTTTAGCTAGATACTTATGTTTTTAAAAAATCATATGTGTGGTCCAATGAGCTGAGAATTTTTAGCCCTGAGTTCTATTTCGGATTGACCTAGGCCCATCAAAACATTCAAAATCTGTTCAACAGAAATGCTAACACATTACTACTCCTCCAAGTATTGAAAACCAGGTTCACATTTTTACGCAACTGTACTATTTTAGTGATTCCACTCTCACCACATTTGATAGTGCATTAAACACCTCAAGAGGCAAATTCTGGCAAAATTGAAAATCCAGGGTATTCTATTATCTCCTTAAACTCAACATGGGTGAAACTCAGTATTCTACTGCCTTGCCAAACTAATAAATTCCCCTCCTATCTGCTGTATTTCTAAAAATTGTATAAAAATCCATCCAGGAATAAAACCTCAGACCCTTTTATTCTTTTTCCTCTATTGCTTCAACAATTAATCAGTCACTAAAATTGTAAACATTTATCAGGGACCTAATACATGTTTTGACATCTAAGTGATTTACCTATATATTATTTTTAGTTCTCATAATAGCCTTGCAAAGTAGTTTTTATAATTTGATTTAAAACATTTTAGTCTCACAGAGATTAAATAAATGGTATGTGTGTCTGCAGAATACTAGAGTCTAGATTAAAAATCCAGTTATTCTGATGCCAACGCCTTATCTTCTGTAGTATTACTAATTTTTTCCTTCACACATTCTCTACCCTTCTGTTTTTTCCATTCCTGACACCTCCAGTGGCAGGCTCACATGCCAAGCATTTCCCTCTTACATGCCTTCCAGGCTCCAGTTTCTCTCCATTGAATCATCTGTCCCCTCCCGCTGCTACTCATCTTTCAGTAGTATGAATGGGGAGGGGAGATCACTTTGAAATCTTCCCTAATTGACTCCCCTTTTGAACCTTTATTGTTCTAAGATTAGTTTAATATTAGTCTAATATAAGGACTGATTTGTCCTTGTATGTATAATTTTGTCATCTCTCTTCCTATTGGTGTCAAAGATTTTAGCAGGCAAGAATTTACACCCAGTAAATATTACTAAACATATGAAAGATTCTAAGTTTTATGCTCCCTACAGGAATTTTTGGTTGTTTCTTTTTTTTTCCTTTCTGAAAGTCAACAAGGCATTAAAGGAAATATAGTAGCAGAAGGAACTGACATGAGAAAACTTTTTATAAATGCGTGTTTGCCTGGCATAAGAAGACAATTCCCCTTCTCCTAGGGAGACCTGTGCATCATTTTGAATAGCATTCAAATAACTATCTTTGCTTAATCTCCCTTCTCATTGCTGTCTTTGTTAAAGTCAGGGGACCAGGGAGTTCAAGGTGAGATTTTACCAGTGTAAAAAGCAATTCTCTGTCCCCTCTTGTATTTTCAAAGATCACTTTATATTGTCTAAACATCTCAAAATAGCACTGCCCTTTTTTGCTGTGGCATTGCACTGTGAACTCCTATTCAATTTGTTATCCACCTTCCTCCCCAAATCTCACTCAGCACGACAGCTTCCTGAGTAATACCCCTGTAATTTGAATCTGTGCTGAGAGTTATTTTCTCTTGGGTGCATATATTATCTTGCATGTCTTTATATTAAACCTCATCTCACTTTTGTTCAACCAGCGATCTGAATTATCTATATCCTGCTGGGTTTGTAATATGTCATCGTTTTTATCTCCCCTACCTGCAAGCTTTGTGCTACTTGCAAATTTGGTCAATATCACACTGACCTTCTATTCAAGGTCAATTGTAAAAAGGACTGGGTGGCAATAGTGGGCTCAGGCTCATACCCTGATGGAGCACATAGGACCCACATCCCACTCCTGTGCTATCCTTATGATAACCACTCTTTGTATCCTCTTTGTAAACCTTCCCAGATTATCCACCAACTCTTATTGTTCTCTAGACAATGCTTCTCTAATCTCTCAGTGAGTTGTGTGTGATCAGGGGTCAAATGCCCTGGGAAAAGTAGAAAAGCATCAGAACTATTACAAGAACCAAAGTGAAATGGACAAAGTAGAATACAATGTCCAAACTGTTTTTAACCTCTCAATACAGGTATTATAAGGATGAACACCATTTAGGTCATTGTTAAGACTGATTAACCCACCATTTCATGTGTTGGTTGCTTTAACTCTACTCTTCTGCTTTTAAAATTCAGCATCTGTACTTTCTTCTCTTAGAGTCCATCATGGGATTAACTTGAAGCTGAATGCTTATGTTATTCCTCAGATGTGTTTATCTGCTGTGTTCACCACTTTATCTCAGGTGTATTCCAATTTCCAAATCCAATTCAAATGCTCTTTCTTTCCCTGTGTATTTGGACTCCAAAGATGGTAGCATTACATGCAACTTGGAATTCCTTGATTGGGAAGCAGAGCTCTAGTCTGTCCTCAGTGGCTGGAGGGGCAAAGACAATGGGCTGTGATTAGGTATTACTGTGGCCTCCATTCCATTCACCATCTTCATTCTTCTCCCCTGTCATGGGAACATTGAGTATTTTTTACCATGAAGGTGAATTTTGTAGTAATTTTTTTGAATTGTATTTTATTTTTGTCCTTGTTTTATTCAGATGAATTGACATACAGTACTATATAAATTTAAGGTATACAGGATAATGAGTGACTTGACTTATACATATTGTGAAATGATTACCACAGTTAATATCCAGTAACTCCTATAGATACAAAAATGTAAAAAAGAAAAAAAAAGTATTTTTCCTTATGATAAGAACTTGTGGGATTTACTCCCTTAGCAGTTTTCCAATATACTATATGGAAGTGTTAGCTATAGTCATCATATTGTACATTAATCTCCAGGACTTATCTCTTATAACTGGAAGTTTGTACCTTTTGACCACCTTCCTCCAATTCCCCCAAACCTCCATCCCCCATTTCTGGTAACCACAAATCTGATTTCTTTTTCTTTGAGTTTGGGGTTTGGGGAGGAGATACATAACCGATATTCCACACATAAGTCATATGATACAGTATTTGTCTTTCTTATTTTACTTAGCATAATACCCTCAAGGTCCATCCATGTTGCCACAAATGGTGGGATTTCCCTCTCTTTCATACTCGGATAGTATTCCTCTGCATGTGCATGTAGTGTGTGTGTGTATCACATCTTCTTGATCCATTCATCTGTTGATGGACACTTAGGTTGTTTCCATGTCTTGGCTACTGTAAATAATAACATTTATAAATGTGAGAATGCAGATATCCCTTCAACATAGTGTTTTGTTTCCTTCAGATATTTTCTTGGTAGAGGAATTACTGGATTGTATGTTATTTCTATTTTTAATTTTTGAGGCATTTCCGTACTATTTTCCCTAATGGCTGTACCAATTTACATTCCTCCCAATAGTGCACAGGGATTCCATTTTTCCCACATTGTCATCAACATTTGTTAATCTCTTGTGTTTTTTTATAATGGCCATTCTAACACATGTGAAGTGGTATCTCATTGTGGTTTTGATTTGCATTTACCTGCTGATTAATGATGTTGAGCACCTTTACACATACTAGTTGGCCATTTGACTATCTTCTTTGGACAAATGTCTATTCAGGTACTTTGGCTTTTTTAAAATTGAATTTTTTTTTTATATTGAGTAGTGGTTTTGTAGTATTTTTGGTATTTTGTAGCATTTTTAATTTCTATGGATATTAACATTGCTAATCTATAATTTTTGACAAAAGAAATGAAATGGCTCTTATTTCAATCTTTATTCTCTATTTAAAATCCACATCTCTGGCATTCCCACACCCTTTTCCTTAGACTTTTTAAATAACTATTTTTTTTTTTTAAGATTTTATTTATTTATTTGACAGAGAGAGATCACAAGTAGGCAGAGAGGCAGACAGAGAGAGAGAGGAGGAAGCAGGCTCTCTGCTGAGCAGAGAGCCCGATGTGGGACTCGATCCCAGGACCCTGAGATCATGACCTGAGCCGAAGGCAGCGGCTTAACCCACTGAGCCACCCAGGCGCCCCTTAAATAACTATTTTTGACAGCATTCATTTGAGATGCATTTTTATCAGTATACCTGTTACATCTAGAGAAGTTGAGGAATTTCTCAACAACGGTATAAAATTTCAATTCACTCTACTGTGGAACTTGAAGCAACCTGGAATCAGGGCCTGTTTACTATGAAGAAGTTTTCTGCTCCACTTTAGACTATAGAAATCACAGGCTAAAAACCTCAGTGAATGTCCAGGTAGCCTATACTCTAATGCAGTGGTGTTAACTAGAGCTAATTACCCTGCTCCTAGCCAGGGGCCATTTGACAATGCCTCCGGGCATTTTTGTTGTCAGAGCTTGGGAGAGTGCTACTGGCATCTAGTAGGTAGAGACCAGGGATGCTGCTAAACATCCTATAATACACAGGACAGCACTATATCCCAAAATGTCAGCAATGAGAAACCTTGGTCTAATATCTTTGCAACATTACACTACTAAAAACAAATGAACAAAAACACCCAGCAAGACAATTGAACTGCATCTACATATCTCGGTGCTGTAGTTCTCAGTGTCTCCCACTAAACTCACAGTATTTTTCCTAATCTTCCACTCTACCCCACTGTAATTGCCTATTAACCCTGTTCTGAGTCCCTGTGGGAAAAAATAGATGCCACCACTCCACATAGTCACAACTCTTTCTTAGCACTAAAGACTCACTAAGAGTCTCTTAACTTCCATTTCAGTAGATCTAGAGCCTTTTACAAAAATCATTTCTTTTCCCTTTCTCTCTTCTGGATCCCATTGAAGGTTTTAGGGGGTCACCCTTGGACAGAAGTTTCCTAACCTGTGGCTGCTCCAAGGCTATTCAACTAATGAATATCAAATAAGGGGTAGAGGGGGCTGGTTGGTGAGAAAAGAGGGTGGAGGAGAAGAATGAGGAGGAGAGGGAAGGGAAGTCCTGCTGGATCAGAAAGAGCATTTCATTTCATTCCTATCTGGCAATTAATTTACAGATTTTTTTTTCTAACCAAGTGCAGCATACATCAAGTCACCCACCTGGTTTTCTCACACCTTCACTGTAGGTCTGTTCTCCAATTAATTTTCTACCTCATGCAGATAAAGACATCAGGTATCTGATTAGTGGTACTGGTGTCACTTTCCTTGGTGCTGCCAAACAATCACAGCCACTACTCTCCAAGGAGTTTAGCATCCTGCACTATGGTCTCATGTCCCAGCAGGTACCCCAGAGGTGGGGTGGGGGACAACCTGTGATTCAGAGCCAGGAGGGGTGGGTAGTAGTCTTGGAGAAGGTGCTGCTCTCCTGCTCCCTCTTCCTGGGATCTACAGCCTTTCCTTCCCTTTCTCCTGTAGACCTAAGACTTTTGCTTCCTGTCATCTTTTAACAGCCACTGACATCTCCCACTGTGATATAGCCTTGGATTTCTCACAGGCTTCTCTAAATATTATTTTCAGATTTAACTAAATGCCAGAAAGAATTTTGATGGGTGTCTTGATCCATGTGTGAGCAGAGTATCACTAAAAGTTACTGTACATTCTTAAGCTGGGACCAGAGCCAAAGTTTTCTTTGGTCCAGGAAATGGGAGATCATTGATTTCATACTCTCAATAAGGGTATCTGATTTCTTCACCAAGCAAGCTTTCTTCTTCCCTGCAGTTCAGATTTTAGAAAACTGATGATTAACAAAAGTAATCTTTCCTTCCATTCTGTAGTATTACTGCATACAGGTTATATACCACTCTACAAAATATATAGAGTAGCACCTTTGATAGACAGATGATAGATAGATGGATAATAGATTTTTTTTTTATATTTGCCAACTTCTCTGTGAATTAGAGCACTAGATTGATTTGATTCAGTGAGCATATGAGTGTCTGCTTTGTGCCAGGCACTATGCAAAGGTGAGTCAGAAACACTGGAATACAATCCACCAATTACTGAGGGCTTTCAAAAAAATCAGGCACTATACTATGTCTTTTATAAACATGCTATCATTAAACCTTATAATAACCTTTTGAAGAAGGATTTCTTCCTTTTTTAAATGGAAGGACCCCTCACTTTCTCAAGGAGAGTTATCAGAAGGTGATTCATTAAGAATATTGTCAAAGCTGAGTCTTAAAGACTTGTATGCTTTGGAATCTCTGTCTACAAACTCTGATGTGCAGTAACATTTGATTTTTTTAAGAATTCAACTTAATTTCTAACTTGCGTGCCCATTCTGCCAGATGATAGAAACTTCATCTCTATCAGTTCAGGAATGAAGTCACCTTCTGGGAATGTTCATAGTGTCTAGACATTAGAGAGGTGGAGAGGGTAGCTGGTATCCACAGGGACATTCATCCTCATACCTGCTCCAAAGGATGAGTCCATGCAGGTCACACCCAGGTAAGTCATCCTTCACATCCAGTAAAAGGCCACATCCAATCTAGCAACTTCCTCTGGCAATGGCCTTCCAGCCGTTGCTGCTGCTGCTACACTCTGGGAAACTATGCGTCCTAAAATCCTATGGCACTTTCCTTCATGTGACCATTCTGAGATGCCACAGCTCCTTGGACTTGAGGCTCCTGTGGGCTCTAGGGCTGAGATGGACCATACAGCTGCTCCCTGCAGGGTGAGACACAGCCTCCTAGACTCTCAGGCACACACACATACCCCTCTCTAAGAGATCTGCTTCCCCCATCCATCTTTCCTTTTCCTGGGACCCTCCCCCACTGCTTACTCACTCTTCATGTCTGCTCCACTTCGTCCTTCCCAAATAGAATAGAATTCATCTCTGGTGGCTTCATCTGTGATAGGGGGAAAACTGCTTTTATGCTTTATTATTTTCTCAAGTCCATGGCTTCTCTTCCCCTTAGGGCCTAAGGCTTTTAAAAATCAAAAGGCAAGAATGGGCTTCTTTGTCTTTTATTTTCTGCTTTTCCTGAGACAATAATGCCTGAGATAACTTATTCTTGAGAACAAATGGCCCAGCTGACTGAATAAGGAAAAGTCATGGAATAAAATAGGAGAAGAGAGAGGCTATATTCAACATTTTAAGAGTAATAATTATTCAGGTAGACAAGGAAGGGAACATAATGTATAAAAGGTCATTGAGGGGCACATGGGTGTCTCAGTCCGTTGAGCAGCAGCTCTTAATTTTGACTCAGATCATGATTTCAAGGTCATGAGATAGAGCCCTGCATCAGACTCCCAGCTCAGCAGGAGAGTCGGCTTGAGGTTCTTTCTGTCTGTCCCTGCCCCCACTCATGTGCATGCATTCTTTCTCTCTCTCAGAATAAATAAATAAATCTCTAGAAAAAGATCACCAGAAAACACATTGCAGATGGTTTAGAACAGATGAAAGTTACCTGTAAAATAAGGGATGAGAGATGGGCTGGAAAGCAGGGGAGAGTCAGGAAGCAGTTGTGAGAAAGTTTCTAATTCAAGGTGGGAGATACTTTCAAGGGCTTTTAAGAGAGGGGGTTATTATGGACTGAATGTCTGTGACATGCCTGCCTCCAAAGTTCTTACCTTGAAGCCCTAAGCCCTACTGTGATAGTATTAGGGTCTGTGGCCATTGGGAGGGGATTTGATTTGGATGAGATCCTGAGAGTCGAGTCCCATGATGAGATTAGCACCCTTAGAAGAATAAGAGTCACATTAGGGCACGATAAGGATGTAGCTACCTGCAAGCCAGGAAGAGAGCAGTCACAGGAACCTGACAACGCTGGCTGCCGATCTTTGACTTACAGCCGCCCCATCTGTTTAAGTCATTCAGTTTGAAGAATTTTGTTATGGTAGCCTGAGCTGATGAATGAATTTGTATTTTAGGAAGATTGTCTTGGCACCAGGAGAACAGCCACCAGGCCTCAACCTCTTCTGGGTTTCCCTCCATCGTAATGCTGACGCACAGAGCAGGTGGTCCACAGCTACACTGAACAGAACAGAGTTTCACAGATTAGAAACACTGCCAGAAACAGTCCTGTTATTTATGCTAACTGGATTCCTCAAAAGTAACATAGGCATGCAGGCTTGAGAGTGGCACACCTGAGGGAAACTTTGGTATTTACTCCTTTAAATTCTGTGTTGTATTTATCTTCTTCACAAATGTCTGTGGAATATTTTAGACTCTTTTAATTTAAATGGTGGTTATTATCTCCAATTTGACTTCTCAAGTTAAAGAAATTAAAGTGAATCAAATATCTAATCAGAGTATGTTTTGTTTTAAACTGAATTTGAGTGCCTAAGTGCTTAGATTAGTCGATGGGAGATTTCTCTCGTGTCCAGCCCTAATTTTTAATTAAAAAACAAAACCATGATTAGTTGCTTACCACATGTATTTAATTCAGAAAAGTTGTAGATAGAATTATAAAAGGATTACTGAGGAGGGACCCTAAGTCCTTGTATGGGTTGGAGTTGATATAAGCCTCAATTTTCTTTTCTTTTCTTTTTTTTTAATTTCTTTCTCTTTGAGATTTGCTTTCATTATTCAACTTATAATACTCTTATCTAAAAGAGTTAGTCTGGGAAAATGGGCGGAATCAAAGTGTTCTTCCTAGAAAGAGGGGCGATTTTTTACATTTCTGCATTTACATTACTGCAGCAGTGGGAAAGGAGTAACTAACTGATCTAGGCCAGCAAACTCTGAAAGCCACTAGCAGAGGAGTCTGTGACTCACTCTTCAACTCAGGGTTGCCTTTCTTGGCAGCTGCCTGCTTTGTATGATTTCAAAAAAGGGTAACTCATCTTGCCTCCAGATTGAAGCTTCAAACAGTCTGATTTTAGGCCACGTACACAAAATTACAACTTTTGGAAGGAATACTTTTACCTCTACAGTTGAAACTAGGCAAAAATACAAATGATATGAAATTTTCTGGAAAGACAAAGTACACTTAAACATATACTACAGTGTTTATGAGTGATGTCAGATCTTTTGATGAGGGCATATTGATAGGAGGAAGAAAAGGGAGTAGAGGCATGGGGTAGTTTAGCTAATAGAAAGTCCAAAGATAAGCATGTTTGCTGTTCATTTGCTTCAATCTCAAAAACAATTAGGTAGATAGAGACATCTTTTTCACCAGTGTGTTGGGAGGAGCTCAACCCTTCGAAGAACAAAGGGAACTACATTCCTTCCCTGCCCCTGTAATATAATAGGGAATTTATGTTGCAGATTTAAACCATTGGCTGCAACACTGTATTTAGCCCAGTTCTCAGGCCTAGTATCAGAACTCACTTGGTTCAGTCAGTTAAGAGATGCTGTAATTTGTCACCTTTAATAAATACCAAGGTATAAGGACAATTGGATTTTTAATAAACATTAAACTAGAATCAAGATTATGTCACCATAATAACATGATTTTCACTCATAACTCAATATGTCCTCTTGAAAGGGAAAAAAAAAAAAAAAAAGGAGACCTAGAACTAGGCTGCCCAGAACTGGACTACTCCCAGTCTGACTCTTGCCTTGACACCCTATGATCAGGGTACAACCGTCAGAGGATGGTCCATATAAAGGCTATTTACAATATGAGTTGAAGCAGAAAAAATTGGAAAGCCAGTGATCTTGTGTCACCAAAATCAAAAGCAATCTATCCTCAGAGTCCAGATTGTTTTTCTCAAGGCAGCCAGGCCCAAATCAAGGTCAAACAGAGACCCTCAGGGGCCCATGTCCACCACTTGACCTAGTTAATAAATGTGGAGGAAAAGCAAAAGGTGACATTATGCTTAAGACTTGAAAGACTGCCTGGCTTTTCCTCTGGCTTTGATGAATTGCATAGATATTTTCCTTAATCAAGTTCCAGGGTCTGAAAAAAGCAACTTAAAGCAAACAGAGTCTGAAGACAGGCTAACAGATTAATGGAAAGGTTGAAGAGTTGAGAGAGGATAGCACGAGATAAAGTGAATAAATAACTAAAATGTAACTGCTGGGCTCTCTCTAATAGCCTTCTGGGTTGTACGATGGCTCTCAGTTGATTGGGTACTAGGACATTGCAAATACATGGGAATTTAATTACACCTAAAGGAAGGGCTCTAAAAGGCTATGTTCTGAGAATTTTTAATGTTCTTGCAATATGGCTCTAAAACCACATGTGGTGTTCCCAGATAAATTGGATACACAACGTCTACTGTGTTTTCATGATGTGTCAGCACAATAGCCATATCAAAAAGGAAAGTAGGATGAGTTTGGTATTATTTACACTTAATTAGCAGAGTTGATTCACTCTAATTGTGCTTTCTTTTCTGAGTATTTGAAAGCATTTTTTAAAAAGCAAATTCAATCTAGAACATTGCCCTGCATTGCTATTGATGTAGGAAAGACGATGTTAGGGCACGAAGCCAACGGCCAAGAAAGAATTCTTGAGACATCTTTGGTGCAAAGAGGTGATTTTATTAAAGCACCAGGACAGAACTCAGGGGTAGAAAGAGCAGCAAGGGGGTCATGAGGAGTGGCCCATTACATACTTTAATGTTGGGAGGGGGTTAGGGATAGCATAAGTCTCGGGAATTTTGAAACAAGTTTTCTAGGACCTTGAGCGAGCTAGCTATTGTTAGGAAGAGGTCGTTTATTACCATCTAATAAAACCTTAGTCATGAGGGGCGCCTGGGTGGCTCCGTTGTTAATAAGCATCTGCTGCAGCTCAGGTCATAATCCCAGGGTCCTGTGACTGAGCTCTCCATCGGGCTCCCTGATCAGCAGGAAGCTCGTATTCACTCTCTCTGTGTGTCTATGTCAAATAAATAAATAAAATCTTAAAAAAAACAAAAACAAAAACAAAAACAAAACCTTAGTCATGAGACCCTTCAGATGTATCTCGGTGGGCCATATGCTTGGGGGATGATTGCCAACATATCTTGGGGGGCTTTAGAGATAAAAGAAGTTTCAAAGGAACTTTTGTACGTTAAAGTAGACTTACAGGATCTTGGTGACTGGGGGTGGGAGGGAAGGAGGAGGGGTGTCAGGCTAGGATTGCCTTTTGCCCTTAGCAAAATCTTAACATTGAAGCATTTGAGTCCCTAAAGGAATGTCACTCCACCTGTTTCAAGGGCTTGTCAATGGGCTGTATGTAGTATGGAAATTTAATAATTATTCTTCTGCCTTTGTTTCCTACATCAACCATTAAGCTCAATGCTTACAGTTTACCCTTCACTCCCCCACTTTTTTTTAATCCAAGACTATTGCCTTCAGTTTGGGGTATCTCTCTAGGACTTCTCATTTCCTCAAAAAATCACTGAGTAGCGTAGCATTGGAGGGTTATATCTGTAAATTCTGAGAGTAATCTGGGCTGAAGTTCCTCCACATTGGAACTCTTGAACTTTTCTCTCCTTCAGTCCTAATTCCCTCTTGCAGTTGAATCTAATATTTTCTGGTAAGCTTAATTTTCTTTGAGTGGACAATATAATAAAATAATAAAAAGAGGCTAAAATTAGTTTAATGATTCTTTTTTGTACGTCTCTCACAGGTAGACCCAAAGTATTGGTTCTTCTCATTGCTTTCTTAACCTTTTGATAAATAAAACTGTTGATAGAACAAGTCAAGGATTAATGTCATAATGTTTTCTTTAAATACATCTTTCTTTTTCTAAGCCATAAGCAACTTGAAGGTCAAGATGATACCCTGTAGGGATGCCTGGGTGGCTCAGTTGGTTAAGCGGCTGCCTTCGGCTCAGGTCATGATCCCAGCATCCTGGGATAGAGTCCCTCATCGGGCTCCTTGCTCGGCAGGGAGCCTGCTTCTCCCTCTACCTCTGCCTGCCTCTCTGTCTGCCTGTGCTCGCTCTCTCTCTCTCTAACAAATAAATAAATAAAATCTTTAAAAAAAAAAAAGATGATACTCTGTAATTTTCCTTCCTGTCATGGAAGTCATGGACTTAGCACAGTGACCAGTGCAGAAGAGATTCTCAGCGTTGAATTGCTATATTTTATACAGTTAAGTGTGAGGGGAAAATATCTGGGTGATAGTCCCAGTTATTCAGATTCTGATTCTAATTTCTCCATGACCTTGTCCAGGAGCATAAAGGTTATCCTAGGCTAGTGAGGATTTCTAACTCAGAGCACTGAGACAAAGAATGGTCTCTTTTCCTCAAAGTCATTTATTCATGACATGTTTTAGTAAGTATGTGTTTTCTGGATTCTTATTCATATATGAATAAAAAGCTCAGAATTGGTGCACAGAAAGACCTCATAATCCCTAGCATTCTGTGTTATGGGCAGTAGAAATATTTGTTTGCTCTTTTTCATCCTTCCTAGGTCAGTCATTTTTTCTTCTAATGATGCCCCAAAGTTTGCAGCTAAGGTTAGACAAATCTGCAAAATGAGGCTAGGTGTTGTTCTCTAAGGATCCTTCCATTTCTAAAAGTCTACACATCCATAAGAACTTGAAAACTTTTCTACTGCTCAAGAAATGCTAAGACTTCCTGCTAATGGGAAGCTTCCTTGCTAGGGGCTGGCAATATGTCCCTTACTTTGAGTCTGCAGTTGGGTCTGTGAAACACACAGGCGAGTAGAATGTCTTCTCTTGATGACCATCAAGTGCCTCAAAGAAAACACATCCAAAACCAAATCCCTTTCCTTCTGACTAGCTCAATACCCTTCCTGCATTCTCACCTCAGTGACTGGTACCTTCACCAGCAAGATACTCAATAGAGAAAATCCAACAGCCATTCCTAATGTTCCCATCTCTCTTACTACCAACCCCACTTCCTCTCCAACGCAGTGAGCCATAAGATCCAGGTTTTTTATAACTACAATCAGCCCACTTAGATTACTGTTTCACCTGATAAGTGTTAAGAGCTCCTAAGTACAATCTTATCTATAGTTACCCTTCATCTTTCAAAACTCATTTGGAGCATCACTTCCTCCAGGCAGGCTTCCCGAATCCAACAGTTTTATTTTGGTGCCCTTTATGGATCCATCTGTCAGGACACCCACCTTCTGCATTGTGAAGCATGGGTTACCTATGTCTCTTATGAGTTTGTTTAGTGTAGGCATTGTGGCATTTTTAGTCCCAACATCTGTGAGAATACTTTCAGACTGAATAAATGAGGTGTTTCCTGTTTTAAGATTCTTCTTCCTATAGATTCTTGCTTGTAACTGAAATCTTTTCTGTTAGAAAAGCTCCCCTTCCTTTAACAACAAGAGTCTGTGGCCATAGGCAATGCTAGAACGCCAGCCTGTGAGTGAACTCCTGGCATGCAAACCAGGGGCTGCCTATCTACCAAGCACACCCCTGAATTCTCAGTGTAAGACTGCAAAGGAGAGACTCCAGGCCATAAAGGGGGGTCTTCATCAGACAATGTTCACAGGGTTGCCTTAAAGAGGAAACAAAGACTCCCCATGGTGTCTTTGTCAGGGTGGGCAGGAGGGAGCAGGAAAGCAAAGATGCAGTATTAACAGGTGGGAATGCAAAGAAAAAGCTCTGGGAAAAAGCTCTGGACAGGAAACAGAATGCAGGCAGTTAGCCTCTATGTTTAGTGGAGGCAATGAAGCCAGTCTCCAACTTGGCTGGGGACTAGATAAAGAACTGGACAAAGGAAGAGAGATAAAGCTGACCCCCACCCTAACACACACGCACACACACGCATAGGTCCTCACCTGGTATCCTGTGGCCCCAGGTAAGACACATAAGACTACTTGTATTTGTAGAGACCTCATCTATGAAAGCAACAAACAGAAATGACCCCTTTTTGAGAAACAGTAGAAATAAATAATGGCAGAAGCTGGGTGGCCCTAGCTGTCGCCTGACCCCCAGAGGGTTGCTGTTCTTGACTACAAATTCTTCTAAGAGTCATGCTGCTATTTCTGACTGCCATCAGATAAACATCCACTCCCTACCAGTCTCGCAATCAGTATCTTCTGGCAAAGTTGATACCCCTTGAGACCAATCTCTTTGATCAGAAATTTTGTTTTGTTTCAGCTTATGGAGACAGATCACAGTGAGGCTTCTGAGAGGCAATAAAAAATGCTAATAGATGTCCTCTCACTGGGGAGGCCCGTACCAGTGTTTTAATCATCTTGTGGCTGCTTAATTAACATTTGTTGGCATTATTTCTGCTACTGTTAGCAAAATGTAAATATTTAAATGGCATGTATTTTTCATGGAGCAGGAGAACTACGAACACAGAACTTGAGACCGAGATCTGGCCTCATCTTAATCTCAACTCTCATAAAACACCCTCTTTAGCTTTTGGCAAATGTCTTAATTTCCTAACTTACCAACCTCCGTTTCTTTACCCATGAAAGAGAATGCAAAGAGTTCTAAGGGTTATAAGGATTAGTTATTAACTATCCAGAGAAGTTATTTGAAGACAAAAATGGGCAATGAAACACTTCCACCTGTGAGCAGAAGGATTGCACAGAGGGAGAACTTGAACAAGTGGAATTATGTAAGGACAGTGTTCATTCCATTCTAGCAGCTCGGGTGCTATGTCTGAGGTACACGCATTCATAGACCAGGAGAGCAAAAGAAAACTCAGGGTAATTAAGCAGCTTACTCTAAAACTAAAGCTGCTCACTGACAAGCTATTTATTTCAAACTGAAGCTACTGCCCAGATAAATCTATTCCATGTATCTATCTTCCAACTTTTTTGCTTTAACTTCTAAATTCAAACTATTCACAAGGAGGCAAGAAAACACAAATGACAGAAATTGGAATTCCAACAGCCTTAGAGCAAGCAGTCCTCAGGGAGGAGCATGGCTCATGTTCAGTCTATGAGAACAGAGGATTTACTTATTTAATCTTTGATAGAGTACAATGACAAAACCAGAAAATTTGTATTAGTCAACCATTGCCTCTTTTTTCAATTAGGCAAATATTTTATATTTTCATTGTTGATTTTTCTTTTTTCTTTTTATTGAAGAATTGACACACATTGTTACATTAGTTTCAGGTGTCTAACATAGTGATTTGACAACTCTTTTGTACTATGCTCACCACAAGTGTACGTACCATTTGTCACCACACAATAACATTGACTATATTCCCTATATGTGACTTATTCATAACTGTAAGATTGTTCCTGCCTCCCCTTCACCCATTTTGCTCATCCCCACCCCAACTTCCTCCTCTCTAGCAAGTACCAGTGTGTTCTCTGTATTGTGAGTCTGTTTCTGCTTTTTATGTTTGCTGTTTTTTTAAAATCCCAGATATAAGTGAAATTGCATGTTGGACTGAATTTCACTTAGTATAATACCTCTAGATCCATCCATGTTGTGACAAATGGCAAGAGCTCATTCTTTTTTATGGCTGAGTAATATCCCATTGTGTGTGTATGTGTGTATACCTCATCTGTTTTATCTATTCATCTAACAACAGACACTTAGTTGTTTCAATGTCTTGACTCTCATTAATAATGCTGCAATAAAATATGAGTGCGTAAGTCTTTTTGAGTTAGTGTTTTTGTTTTCTTTGGGTAAATACCAAGTAGTGGTAATATTGGACCATACAGTATTTCTATTTTTAATTTTCTGAGGAACCTCCAAACTGTTTTTCCCAGTGACTGTACCAATTTGTATTCCTACCAAGAGTACACAAGGCTTCCTTTTTCTCACATCCTCACCAACACTTGTTATTTCACTGTTGTTGATACTAGCCATTCTGACAGGTAAGTGTCAGTTGTCTCATTGTGGTTTGATTTGCATTTTCCTCATGAGTGATGTTGAGCATCTTTTCATGTGTCTCTTGGCCACGTACATGTCTTCTTTGGAAAAGTGTCTATTCTGGTCCATTTTTTAATTGGATTGTTTTTCTTTGGCATTGAGTTGGACAAGGTGTTTGTGTTTTTTGGATATTGGCCCTTTAACAAATATATCACTTGCAAATCTCTTCTCCCATTCATTGGGTACCTTTGCATTTTATTGACGATTTCTTTTGCTATGCAAAAGCTTTTGACTTTGGTATAGCTAACAATAGTTTGTTTTTGCTTTTGTCTCCCTTGCCTGAGGAGACATACCTAGAAAAATGTCGCTAAAGCCAAAGCTAAAGAGATTACTGCCTATGTTTTCTTTTAGGAGTTTTATGGTTTCCGGTCTCACATTTAGTGTTTAATCCATTTTTATTTAATTTTTGCATATGGCTGGAGGAAGTGGCACAGTTTCATTCTTCTGCACGAAGCTGTCCAGTTTTCCTGGCACCATTTATTGAGGAGACTTTAGTTTCCTCATTATGTATATTTTCCTCTTTTTGTCATAGATTACTTCTTTTTGTCTTTTTGTCATGGGTTTACTTCTAGGCTTTCTATCCTGTTCCATTGATCTATGTATCTGTTTTTGTGCTTTATGTGTTTTGATTATTATAGCTTCATAGTATAGTTTGAAATCTGGGATGTGATACCTCTGCTTTGTTCTTTCTTGGGATTGTTTTGGTAATTCAGTCTTTTGTGGTTGCATGTGAATTTTAGGACTATTTCTTCTCCTGTGAAAGGTGCTATTGGTATGGATTGGATGGATCTGTAGATTGCTTTGGGTAGTATGGATATTATAACAATATCCATAAGCATGTTATGTCTTTCTACTATTAGAGCTATCTTCAATTTCTTTCATTAACTGTTTTATAGTTTGCAGAGTACAGATCTTTTACCACCTTGTTTAAGTTTATTCCTAGGTAATTTATTCTTTTTGGTGGAATTATAAATGAGATTGTTTTCTTAATTTCCCTTTCTGCTACATCATATAATCTACAAATACTGACAGTTTTATTTCTTCCTTATCAATTTGGATGCTTTCTGATTCTTTTTCTTGTCTGATTGCTATGACTAGGACTTCTAATACCAAGATGAATGAAAATGGCTGATGTAGACATCCTTGTTATGTTCTTGATCTTTGAGGAAAACTGTTTCTCACCATTGAATGTGGCATTAGCTGTGGGATTGTCATTCTGGGACTAATATGTTGAGGTATGTTTCCTCTAAACCCACTTTGTTGAGTAGATGTTGAATTTTGTCAAATATTTTTCCTGCATCCATTGAGATGATTGTATGATTATTCTTCATTTTGTTTATGTAGTATATCACCTTGATTAAATTGTGGATATTGAGCCACGCTTTTATCCCTGGAATAAATCCCACTTGATAATGGCAAATGATCCTTTTCGGGTGATTTTTTTTTTTTTAAGATTTTATTTATTAGTCAGAGAGAGAGAGAGAGCACAGGCAGACAGAGAGGCAGAGGGAGAAGCAGGCTCCCTGCTGAGCAAGGAGCCCGATGTGGGACTCGATCCCAGGACACTGGGATCATGACCCGAGCCAAAGGCAGCCGATCAACCAACTGAGCCACCCAGGCATCCCGGCAAATGATCCTTTTAATGTGTTGTTGAATGCAGTTTGCTTACTTTATTGAGGATTTTTGGTTCTCTGTTCATTAGGGATATTGATTTGTAGGTTTTTTTTTAATTTGTTTTTTTGTAATATTTTTGTCTGCTTTTGCTGTTGGGATAATGCTGGCCTCATAGAATGTATCTGGCAGCTTTCCTTCCTCTTCTTCTTCTTCTTTTTTTTTTTTTTTTTTTTTATAGTTTGAGAAGAACAGATATGAACTCTTCTTTAAATGTTTGGGAGACTTCATCTGTGAATTCATCTGGTCCTGGGCTTCTGTTTCTTGGGAATTTTTTATTACTGCTTCAATTTCATTACTAATAATAATTGGTTTGTTCAGATGTTCTACCTCCTCCAGGTTAAGTTTTGGAGGATTGTATGTTTCTAGGAATTTATCCATTTCTTCTAGGTTGTTGGCATATGATTTTTCATAGTGGTCTCATAAACCTTTGTATTTCTGTGGTGGTGGTGATTACCTCTCCTCTTTCACTCCTGACTTTATTTATTTGCGTTCTCTCTCCTTTTGATGGGTCTGGCTAAAGTTTATCAATTTTATTCGTCTTCTCAAAGAACTAGTTTTTGGTTTCTTTGATCTTTTGTATTGTGCTTTTAGTCTCTATTTCATTTATTTTCACTCTAATCTTTATTATTTCATTCTATCTATTAACTTTGGGCTTTGTTTCTTCTCTTTTTCTAGTTCCTTTAGGTGTCAGATTAGATTTTTGTATTTGATATTTTTCTTGTTTCTTGAGCTAGGCCTGTATTGCTATAAATTTCTCTCTTTTGTTGTATCCCAAAGATTTTGGACCATTGCCTTTTCATTTTTATATGTCTCCATGTATTTTATTTTATTTCCCCTTTGATTTCTTAGTTGATCAATTGGTGGTTTAGTAGCATTTGATTAACCTCCACATGTTTGTGTTTTTTCCTGTTTTTGTCTTATAATTGGTTTCCTGTTTTATACCATTTGTAATTAGAAAGATTTGATTAGATATGATTTCAGTCTACTTAAATTTACTGAGATTTCTTTTGTCTCCTAACATGTGATCTATCCTGGAGAATATTCCATGAGCACTTGAAAAAGGATATTGCTTTTGGGTGGAATATGATATATATTCCTCTATATATAGGGGATTTCCCTTGTATATAGCTGTTTTCTTTTCTCTTGCTGTATTTAAAATTCTTTTTATCTTTGACATTTTAATTATTATGTTTCATGATATGGATCTCTTTAGGTTCATCTTGTTTGGAGCTCTCTGTGTTTCCTGAGACTGGATATCTATTATTTTCCCTATACTGGGGAAATTTTCAGCTATTATTTTTTCAAGTTAACTTTCTGCCCCTTTCTCTCTTTTCTCTTCTGGGATTCTGTAACGTGAATGTTTGTTTGCTTGATGCTGTCCAAAAAATCTCTTAACTTATCCCCTTTTTTAATTAATTTTTTTTCTTTTTTATATTCAGCTGGGCACTTTCCATTACTCTGTTTTCTAGATCACTGATCCATTTGTCTGCATCCTCTAATCTATTGTTTATTCCCTCCAGTGTATTTTTCATTTCAGTTATTATATTCTTCAACTCTGGTTGCTTCTTTCAAAAATATATTTTATATTCTATATTTCTGAAGTTCTCACTGAGTTCATTCATTTTTCTATCCAGTCTAATGAGCATCTTTATAGCCATTACTTTGAACTCTTTATCTGGTAGATTGCTGTTCCATTTGGTTCTTTTTCTAATTTTGTCTTACTCTTTCATTTTCAGAATATTCCTGTCTCATTTTGCTTGACTTTCTAAGTTTGTTTCTGTGAATACAGCTGAATAACTACTTCTCCTAAACTTAAAGGAATGGTTTTGTGTATGCTAATCCCCCATGCAGACTGAGTACCTGGTGACTTTGACTGGCTGGCTGAGAGTCTCAGGGAATACATTGCTGGGCCAGAGCTAAATTGTAAGTGGGTCAGGGTGATCCTGTGGCTCTTAGCACAGAGTACACCCTGGCAAGACAGCTGAATCTGAACTAGGTGCAACTCTGGGGATACTGGGCTCTCCAGAAAAAGGTACCCTGGCAAGACAGCTGAAGTGGATGCAAGTCAGAGTATCTTAGGCACTTTGCACAGTGGGCATGTTGATGGGGCTACAGGAACCTAGAACCTAGGTAGGCTCAGGCCAGAGTGTCAGGGGCACTGTGCATCTAGGGTTCCTGACAAATCATCTGGAGCCAAAGAGGTATGAGCCAAGAGTGTGCCCCCCAGGGCAGGGTTCCTTTTTTTTTTTTTTTTTTAAACCGTGTCTCTGTCTCTCTTACCATTCTTTATGTGGTCTTTCTACCTGTTGTTGTGCAGAAACTGTTCAGTCAGCCCTGAGTTCTTCAGGAGGATTTGCTCTATAAGTAGGGGTAGATTTGGTGTATCCATGAAGGAGATGAGTTCAGTAACTTCCTATGTCACCATCTTGGACCCTCCCTTCCCCAGTGTTTTTAAATATCTTGACTTTACCTCGGGATATTGGTCCTCTTTCAGGGGATTTCAGCCCTTACAACAAGCTCATAAAATGCAGTAGTTTACATGAGCAAAGACTCATTACCAAAGGCTATGGGAAGATGAAAGGCACTAGATAGTGTAGTTTTACAATTCCTCCACTGTGTATAATAGTGAAAAACTACCTTTATTCTAAGTTCACATGTATCTGCTCTTGCAGGTTAAACAAAGCAGTTTCCTAAGGCTTCCATTTTGAACTTAACACCCACCCCCCCAAAAAAGAGTACTAGGTTTTAAGCAGAAAGTTGAAGGAGGTCGAAAGAGTACAAAACTAGGATTATATTTCTGTCTACATCATTGAACAGCATGGTGGAATCTGTTTCCAAACCTGTGAAACAAGGACACTATAGCGGCCTACAATAGAATTATTAATTTGCAGGCTTCAGATGAAACCTGTGTTTAATTCCCAGCTGAATCACATACAGCTAACATAACTGGCATGAGTGATTTCTCTCTGTTTTCTAGCCTATAAAGCAGGACTGTAATAATCATAGGGAATGTTGTGAGGATGAAATGGTTATATATATAAATCACTTAGAACTGATGGAGGCCTATAGTTAGTGGTCCGTCAAAGGTTAGCTTTATCTAACTAAATATCTTCCAGACTATCCCTGAGAGTTTTGTGTAAAGCACAAATGAGTATAGAAATTCATTCCAAACTGCAAAGAACTACATGAATGTAAGTTATAATTACTTTTAATAAAAAGCCCAGATCTGAGAGTCTGAGATATCCCAGACTATGTAAAACCATAATAAGCAGCTCTCAGAGAGAGGTACCATACTCCACACATAGCTTGGAAGAGTCTTCTTTCAAAAAGTGGGAGCTAGGTATCAGGAAAGCCCATCTGCTTATTCAGCTCTAATATTGTGTGATAAGGAAATTCTTTCACCAATCTGTGCCTCAGTCTCTTCTTTCCAGAGTATCATGGCTTTAGCTGCCTCATCCAGGGATCTGTACGGGCAAGGAGGCTACTTGTTCCCAAGGGAACAAGAGTGTTTTCTGTACAGAATGCCTGCAAGAAGTTCAAGAAGTGGAAGAGGGGAGTGAAACATGGTGAAATGTAGAAGACAAACATGGGAGTCTGCAATGCCAGAGATGCTTTTCCAGCAGTAGACCTGGGAGGGTTGTGATATACTCAGAAAAAGATCAACAGTTGAGGCAGGATGGAGAATGTGACATAGAAAGGGAAGGAAAAAGAAATAGCAGGTTGCCTCTTTTATTGGTAAAAATTTCACCACCAACTCAGGTGAAAAAGAAATGTAACTGTATTTTTCTCTCACTGAACTAACTATTGAGCCCCTAGTTTAAAAATGGTAGAGATACCCTCAAGTAGTTCCTGTTCCAGTCTTTGTGGCTTTCTCACACACACACACTGCAGGGATTTCCCAAATGCTGCCTTATTGATGAAGCCTTTCCTAATCACACTATATAAAATATCAGCCTCAACCCTATTCCAATCTCCTTCTATGTTGTTCTGCTTTATTTTTTCTCCATTGCATTAGTACTACTTGATATACCTCTATATAATTTTTTTTGTTTATCTTCCCCCACTAGAATTGAAGCCTCAAGAAGACTCTGTTGAGAATCAAGACCACCTGTGGCAATACAACTTAGATGACAGTAGACCATATATGTCAGCATGACTTAGTTGTTTTTTTACCAAAAAACTTTGCCCAGAAAAGCCAAGGCTATAAGCCAATAAATAACTTTATGGTTTACTTCAGAAAATTCCCTCAGAACAATTTACCAAAGACAATGGCCTACTCACCTGGGCAAACAGTTTACTCATCAATGATGATTTACTTAGCAAGACTCGCTTCAAGACTGGACTTCTCTGTGATAGGCAATCCTGAAAGATTATATCACAATCTCTGTTAAATTCCATTCCATTCACCACTTTGAAAGGCCTACTTAAACTACTTGAGTTCAGACCCCAAAGTCTTAATACCATTTTAGTTTGACTTCTCTTTATTGAGATTCTTAAACTCAAACTCTTAAACTCTTAAAACTCCATCAAGGTAGTATTCTCCCTTACTGCAGCAAGTTCTAACAAACTTACCTCTGCTTTATTAACAAGATGCCTGATGATATTTGGGGGGAAATCAACATTATTTTGTTTAATTCTATATTTATAGAAAGATAGCAGGAGTTCTATAAGAACTTACTGAATTAATGAATGAAGGAATGGATGTAGGTCTCCACCCTCCTGTCCCTGCAATTTGTTAAAGGAAGTTTATGAAGTGGCATCTGGTCTGTGGTAAAACTTCTCAGTCCAGACTGACATCTGTAATGACAGTAGTCATGGTAAATCTTTTGACTGTTATGTGCCATGCTAGGTGTTGTAAGCCCATTCAACTAAGTGCACTAACCATTTATTCTATTCCCATAAAATACTTTGCACTTCTGCTTGGGAACTGGAATCTGCCAATGCCCTGGGCCAAGGGTTGGCAAAGGTTTTCTGTGAAGGGCTATGTAGTAAATATTTTAGGCTATGCAAGCTATATGTAAGCTATAAGGTCTCTGTTGCAACTATTCAACTCTGCCATTTTAACATAAAAGCCACAATAGATAATACATTTATGTATTATCTATATATAGATATAGATAGATATAGATATAGATATCTATATATAGATATATATATTATCTATATATATTACAAAATGGACACCTGGCTTGTGGGGCAGTCTGCAGACTCTGCCTTTTGTTTTCCTAGGGAATAAAGGACAGAACTTCTCTATTCTTAAATCCACAAATCTAGAGAGGTTTGCTCTCCTACCCCTAAATCTCAATTCTCTTTTGGGGCAGGATATATAACTCTTACTGTGCCTTTCTAACTTTCTAATCTCTTTACTTTTCCTTTAATCATTTCTTTGTCCCAAGTCTTGGGGACAAGAGAATGCTGGCTTTGACAGATGACTTTTTCTTCTAGATCTATTATTTTATCTTTGTACCTCAGCTTTAAGAAATGTCAAGTATTTGACTCTCTTATCTATTGCCCTTCAGGAAAAGAGGTGATATTTCTCCAACTGGGAGAGTATAAAAAGCATAACAATAGCACATTCCAGGAGGAAATATCAGCTAATATTTCAAAATATCATTGGCATTTTATCATAACATGATTCCTGGGGAGAAGAGCAGAAGAAAAAGGGATGAGAACTCGGGAAGTGCATCAGTGGGATAGCTGGGAGGATGCAATGTGACAGCACTGAAGGTCCTCTAGGGACTCTGCTTCATATGGGATGAAAGTGAATCATGATGTGGCAGGCCTTTTTCTCACTACCTCAATCTGGTTGGAACCAACAGAAAGGTTTCCTGCCATTCAAACTAAAGAAAGCCTTTAGGTGTGAGCTTTAGACCAGAAGAGAAATTTGACTCTTTCTGAGGGGTGGTATCTAGAAAAAGAACCAGGTAGGAGCTCTAAAGGATTTTATTTATTTATTATAGAAATAGAGCAACAGAGGGAGAGCCAGTGGGGGTGGGAGAGGGTGAGGGAGAGAATCTCAAGCAGACTCCACACTGAAGGCAAAGGCCAACTCAGGGCTCAATCCCACAACCCTGAGACCATGACCTGAGCCAGAACCAAGAGTCAGACACTTAATCAATTGATCCACCTAGGCTCCCTGGCATATAATTTCTTATAATATTCTCTTCTACTCCTTTGTATTTTTTTGGTATCAATTGTTATTTCTCTTCTTTCATTTCTGATTTTGTTGATTTGAATCCTGTCTCTCTCTTTCTGATGCATTTGGCTAAAGGTTTGTCCAGTTTATTAATCTTTTTAAAGAACTGGCTCCTGGTGTCATTGATCTGTTCTATGGTATCCTTTTAGTTTCTATTTCATTTATTTTTGTTGTGATCTTTATTATTTCCTTCCTTCTACTGGTTTTGGTTTTTTTTTTTTTTTTTAACCTCCTTTAGGCTCTGGGTGTAAGGTTAGGTTGTTTGAGATTTTTCTTGTTTCCTGAGGTAGGCCTGTATTACTGTAAACCTCCCTCTAGGAACAGTTTTTCCTACATCCCGAAGATTTTGGACCTTGTGTTTCATTTTCATTTGTCTCCCTGTATTTTTTTATTTCCTCTTTGATTTCTTGGTCAATGCATTCATCGTTTAGTAGCATGTTATTTTACCTCTATGTATTTGTTTTCTTCCCCCCTCCCCTTTTTTTTAGTGGGTTGATTTCTAGTTTCATAGCATTGTGATCAGAAAAGATGAATGGAATGACTTCAATCTTTTTATATTTATAGAGACTTTTTTTGTGGCCTAATATGTGATTGCTTCTGGAGAATGCTCCATGTGCACTTGAAAAGCATATGTATTCTGTTCATTTTGGGGGGAGGTTCTGAATGTATCTGTTAGGTTCTTCTGGCCCAATGTGTCATTCAAAGCCACAGTTTCCTTGTTGATTTTTGTTTGGATAATTTATCCATTGATGTAAATGGGGTGCTAAAGTCACCTACCATTGTTGTATTACTATTGATTACTTTCTTTATTGATTACTTCCTTTATGTGTGTTATTAATTGCTTTATATACTAGGGTGTTCCCATGTTGGGTGAATAAATATTTATATGAAGAAGTTCCTTCTTTGTCTTTTGTTCAATATAAGAATTGCTACCCTGGCTTTGTTTTCACTTCTATTTGCATGATAAATGCTTTTCTATCCCTTCACTTTCAATCTGCATCTGTCCTTAGGTCTGCAATAAGTCTCTTGTAAGTAGCTTATAGAGAGGTTTCCTTTTTTTTTTTAATCTATTCTGTTGCTTTATGTCTTTTGATTTACATTCAAAGTATTTATTGATAGGTACGTACTTACTGACATTTTGTTACTTGTTTTACACTTGTTTTTGTAGTTCTCTATTCTCTTGATCTCTTTTCTCATGGTTCACTGGTTAGAGATATACTTGAATTTCTCTTTATTTTTTTATATAATTGTTACTGGCTTTTGATTCATGATTACCATTAGGTTTATATACATCATCTAATACATAGAGAAATCTATATTAAGTTGATTGTCTCTTAAGTTTGAACCCATTCTTTACTCCCCTCCCCTCACATTTTAGCTATAAGGTATCATACTTTACATCATTGTGTGAATCCCTGAACTGATGTTTATAGATATATTTAATTTTACTTCTTTTGTGCTTCCTACATATCATTTTTCATTTCCACCCAAAAAGTCCACTTTAGGAGCACCTGGGTGGCTCAGTCAGTTAAGTCTCTGATTCTTGGCGTCAGCTTAGCTCAGGGCTTTTTCTCAGGGTCATGAGTTCAGGCCCCACAATGGACTCCACTCTGGTTGTGGAACCTACTTAAAAAGTCCCCATTAACATTTCTTGTAAGGCTGGTTTAGTGGTCATTAATTCCTTTAACTTTTGTTTGTCTTGGAAACTCTTTATTTTTCCTATTTTCAATGATAACCTTGCTCTCATGGAGGTCCTGACCATCATTACTTTAAATATTCTACCAGTTATATTACTTATCCTTGTTTTGTTTAGCTCTCTTGCTATGATTTTATCCTCGTTGTTCCTTTGGGACATGTTCCTCTGTCTCCTCATTTAGTCTAACTCTCTGTGTCTTTTTCTATGTGTTTCATGGTGTGTCAGGGATGTCTTTTCTGTGTATTGTGTTCACCCTACTGTTGCAGCTGAGCTGTGTTTACTTTTAGTCCAGTCATCTATAATGACTCTCTTTGCTTATTGTGGGCAGGATTTTCCTGTGTTGTTAGTGGGCCAGTCTGAGGCCACCTTGGACTTCAGTTGAGTCAGACAAGGCATTTGTCAGAGATAGAGTAGTACCAAACTTCTGGGTGCTTTCCCTGTGTTGTCCCCTGAGAAGCTTTCATTGGCATACAAGACCTGCAGTCAGATTAGGTATCTGCTCCTGTCACCTCCCGGTGACTTTATTTCTCCTCTCCCCAGAAGTGGTATAGGTCCTTGTTATGGCTGCTTGCACACTGACAGGCTTGTGACTCCACTTGGGTACCTGCCAGGGCGTATTGGAAAGAGATGTCTGCAGGAGAGTGTTGGGATGGGGCATGTGTGTTAGCGAGGTTTTGCAGGTCTATTTTGGGAAGAGAACTGGAGCTGCTTTAAAAATCTGCAGCAAGCCTGGAGAGGGCAGATCCACAGAAGATTGTGAGGGTGGGGGCATGTGTTAGCAAAGTTTGCAGAGATCTGCTGTGGGAGGACACCTGGAGCTGAGGCCTGGCTGGAAGGGGCATGTCCACAAGGAAATGTGAGAGAAGGGTGCACTGTTAGCAAGTTAGGTGGAGAGTGTTGGTACTCTGTTGGTTCTTGTAATGTCAGTGTGTGTGTGGGCTGGGGAACAAGGTCGGGAAATGGCGCCTGCCAGCTCCATTGTTCCTGGTGAAATCTCCAAAGGATTTCTACTTCTCTAGCATATGCTCTGAGATTAGTAAATAAATCTTTCCCTGTACCCCCAGGCATTTTTCAAACCGATATTTCTATTCTGTATCTATGTGGGACTGTCTGTTCTGGTGTCTGTTTAAGGGAAGGGACTTAGTTTCCTCTCACTCTCCAGCATTCCCAGCGCTGATCCTGCTGATTTTTAAAGTTCCAGGTGTTAGGTCCTACTAATTATAAGAACTCCACAAATTAGGCCCCTTTGGTATTCAAACCCACAGGTTATGGGTATTTGTCTTCCCTGTGGGAGTTCCTCATTTCTGGGATGTTTAATTTGAGGGTCTATTTCTCTCCCTTCTCTGTGCCTATATTCCTCTCTCCTGTGGACAGTCCCATAGGTCTGTTTAGCTCCCAAACATATATCTACTCTTCCTACCCTCTTTGATATGGCTTCTTCCCTGCATTAAGCTGTGGTGAGTCTGTTCTGCCAGTTTGGGGTCATCTTCTGGGTTATTTACACTGATATGGGTGTTATCTAGGTGTATTCAAAGGACGAGATAAGACCCTCCTACTCTGCCATTTACCCTGGAAGTCCCCAGCAAATTATATTTTTAATGTATTGTTAATTTGGTTTGTTAATATTTTTTGAGGATTTTATATCCATGTGCATTAGAGATATTGTCCTATAATTTTCCTTTTTTGTAGTGTATTCTTGTGGTTTGGTATTAGAATAATGCTCATAGAAGGTATTTGGAAGTTTTCCTTCCATTCTATTTTTTGCAATAGTTTCAAGAGAGTAGGTATTAATTCTTCTCTAAATATTTGTTAAAGTGCACCTGTGAAGCCATCTAGTCCTGGACTTTTGTTTGTTGGAAGTTTTCTTTAATTTTTTAAATATTTTATTAATTTAATAGAGAGAGAGCAGGGGAAGAAGCAGAGGGAGAGAGACAAGCAGACTGTGCTGAGCAGAGACTGACAGATTTCGATCCCATGACCCTGAGATCATGACTCAAGCAGAAACTGAGAGTCAGACTCTTAACTGACTGAGCCACCCAGCCACACCTGTAAGGGTTTTTTTATTTGTTTGTTTTTTGTTTTACTGATTAAATGACATTACTAGTGATAGGTCTGTTCCAATATTCTATTTATTTCTTATTCAGTTTGGGGAAATTGTATGTTTCTAAGAATGTATCTACTTCTCTGTTGTCCAGTTTGTTGCCATATACTTTTTCATAATATTCTCTTATAATCTTTTACATTTCTGTGATGTCAGTCATTATTCTCCTTTGTCATTTCTGATTTTACTTGAGTCCTTGTTTTCTTGATGAGTCTGGCTAAAGGCTTTATCAATTCTGTTTATCTTTTCAAACGAGTATCTCCTGTTTTCATTGATCTTTTCTATTGTGTTTTAATCTCCATTTTATTTATTTGTGCTCTAATTTTTGTTACTTATTTTCTTCTAGCTTTGGGCATTTTTTGTTTCTTTTTTCTTTGTTTTGTTTTGTTTTGTTTTCAATACCTTTACATGTAAGGTTAGGTTTTTTATTTGAGATTTTTCTTGTTTTTTTTTTTAGATAGAACTATATGTCTAGAAACTTCCCTCTTACAACTGCTTTTGTTGCATCCTAAAGATTTGGACCATGGTCTTTTTATTTTCATTTGTCTCCATATTTTTTGGTTTTGGGTTTTTTGTTTTTTGTTTTTTTCTTCCTCTTGATTTCTTTTTTTTTTAGATTTTATTTATTTTCAGAGAGAGAGAAAGAGATAGAGCACAAGCAGGGGAGTGGCAGGCCAAGGGAGAAGCAGGATCCCTGCTGAGCAAGGAACCCAATGTGTGACTCAGTCCCAGGATGCTGGGATCATGACCTGAGCCAAAGGCAGACATTTAACCAACTGAGCCATCCAGGTGTCCCACTTCCTTATGATTTTTTTTTTTTAATTTTTAAAAAAGATTTTATTTATTTATTTGTCAGAGAGAGAGAGGGAGAGAGAGCAAATGAGCACAGGCAGACAGAGTGACAGGCAGAGGGAGAAGCAGGCTCCCTGCCGAGCAAGGATCCCAATGCGGGACTCGATCCCGGGACGCTGGGATCATGACCTGAGCCGAAGGCAGCCGCTTAACCAACTCAGCCACCCAGGCGTCCCTTCCTTATGATTTCTTGATTGACCCATTGGTGGTTTCGTAGCATGGTGCTTGTGTTCTTTCCAGATTTTTCCTTGTAACTGATTTCTCACTTTATACCATTGTGGTAAAAAAAAAAAATGCTTAAGATCATTTCAGTATTCTTGAATTTATTAACATTTGTTTTGTGTCCTAATATATGGTCTATCCAGGAGAATATTCCATATGCACTTGAATGTGTATTCTGCTTTTTTTGGATGGAATGTTCTGTATATATCTGTTAGGTGGATCTGGTCTAGTTTGTCATTCAAAGCCACTGTTTCTTGATTTTCTGTCTGAATGATCTATCCATTGATGTAAGTGGGGTGTTAAAGTCCCCTATTATTATATTACCTTCCATTTCCTTCCATTCAAAGCCACTGTTTCTTGATTTTCTGTCTGAATGATCTATCCATTGATGTAAGTGGGGTGTTAAAGTCCCCTATTACTATATTACCTTCCATTTCCTTCTTTATGTCTGCTAATATTTACTTTATATATTCAGATGGTCCAAAGTTGGAGGTATAGATATTTATGACTGTTATATCCTCTTGTTGGATTGAGCCTTTATCGTTATGTAATGCCCTTCTTTGTCTATTGTTATAATCTTTGTTTTAAAGTCTATTTTGTCCAATATAAATATCCCTACCCTGACATTTTCTTCTCCTTTCTTTCTTTTGTTCTTTCTTTTTTTGTCTGTTTTTTGTTTTGTTTTGTTTTGCTTCCATTTGCACAGTACATTTTTCCCTTCCTTCACTTTCAGTCTATATGCATCTTTAGGTCTAAAGTGAGTCTCTTGTAAGCAGCATATAGATGTGTCTTGCTTTTCAATCCATTCAATCACCATATTCTTTTGATTGAAGCATTTAGTTCATTTATATCTAAAGTAAATATTGATAGGCATGTCCCTAATGCTACTTTGTTAATTGTTTTCTGCTTGTTTTTGTAGTTCTCTAATCTTTCTTCTCTTGTGTTCTTGTGATTTGATGGCTGTTTTTAGTATCATGCTTATATTCCTTTCTCTTTATTTTTTGTGTATCAGAAGTTTTTGTTTGGGGTTACCATTGGGTTCACATACAACATCTGGTGTGTATAGAAGTCCATATTAAGTTGATGGTCACTTATGTTCAAAGACATTTTAAAAGCAGTAAATTTTTACTCATTCTTCCACATTTTATGCATATGATATATTTTACACCTTTTTATTTTGTATGTTCTTTGACTAATTTTTATAGGTTGTAAATGATTATAAATGATTTTACTTGGGGTTTTAACCCCCCATTCTGGCTTTCCAAGTAATTAACCTACTGCTTTTAATATAGATCTTCTATTAACAGATTTTTTTCATAATTTTCTTACTTCTAGGGGCACCTGGGTGGCTCAGCGGGTTAAAGCCTCTGCCTTCAGCTCAGATCATGATCCCAGGGTCCTGGGATCGAGCCCCGCATCAGGCTCTCTGCTCAGCAGGGAGCCTGCTTCCTCCTCTCTCTCTGCCTGCTTCTCTGCCTACTTGTGATCTCCATCTGTCAAATAAATAAATAAACAAATAATCTTTTAAAAAAAATTTTCTTACTTCTAGCTATGGCCTTTGAACTTAAAAAATTCCCTTTAAATTTCTTGTAGGATGGTTTAGTGGTGATGAACTCCTTTAGTTTTTGTTTGTCTCAGAAATTTTATCACTACATCTATTCTCAATGACAATCTTTCTGGGTAGAGTAATATTGGTGCTGGGTTTTTTTTCTTTCATCACTTTAACTGTATCATACTACTCTTTCTGGCCTGCAAAGTTTCTGCAGAAAAATTACTTGATAGCCTTATGGAGTTCCTCTTGTACATAGATGTTTTCTTTTCTCCTGCTGCTTTTAAAATTCTTTCCTTATTATTTTTACCACTTTAATTATCATGTGTCATGTTGTGGACCTCCTTTTAATCATCTTGTTAGGGGCTGTCTGTGTTTCATGGATTGAGATGTCAGTTTCATTCCCCGATTTAGGGAAGTTTTTAGCTACTATTTCTTCAAATAAATGTTCTCTCCTTTTCTCTCTCACTTCTTCTGGGCCCCTTATTTTGTGAATATATTACACTTGAGAATATCAGAGATCCCTTAACATATTTTAATTTTATATTCTTTTTTCTCCTTTCAGCTTGGTTGCTTTCCATTCCATTATCCACATCACTAAACCATTCTTTTGCATTCTCTAATCTGCTGTTGAGTCCTCTGGTATATTTTTCATTTGTTATCAAATTCTTCAGCTGTAAATAGTTCTTTTTAATATTTTCTATCTCTTTGTTAAAGATCTCACTGAGATCATCCATTTTTCTCTAGTCCAGTGAGTATTTTTATGAGTATTACTTTGAATTCTTCATCAAGTACTTTGTTTATCTCCATTTCATTTAGCTCTTTTACTGTGATTTTGATATTTTATTTGGGACACATTTTCCTGCCTCTTCATTTTGTCTAGCTGTCTGTATTTCTGTCTATATATCAGGTAGGTCCACATGTCTCCTGGTCTTAAAAGTAATGGTTTTGTGTAGAAGAGGTCCCTGGTGTTCTGTAGCACAATCCTCTCTGGTCTTTAGGATCAGGATCTCCAGGAACATCTCCTATATGAGCTGAAGTTCCCTACTGTGTAGTTGAGCCATGTTGTCTTCAGTCCAGCTGGATGCAATGACCTGCTTTACCTGCTATGGGTGCAGCAGGCATGGTTTTGTCTTCATGCTGTTGAGAGGCCTAAGACCATAGTAGGTTTACTGGTGGACGTGATCAGTAGTCAGCCTTGGTGTCTGCAATTAGCCTCTCTGCCACAGCTTCAGGCACACCAAAAGGCAGGTATTGGTTCCTGCACAGCCAGCTAAAATACTGGGATGCTGGAACTGCAGGTGCAATGGTGTATGTGGTTATGTCTCCAACCACCCTAGAGCAGGAGTCCCTTGGAGTGGAGCTCGTCCCTTTAGCAACTGCCTACAGGGTATAGCAGGGCAGGAGTTGCTTTGGAGGGACACCTGCTGAGGCAGATGTTGTATGGGGTGGGTTCTTAGGGGAACTCTGAGGTGGGATACATGGTAGTAGTAAGCTAGGTAAAAGTGTTAGTGCCGGCTCCCATAAATATCTGGCTATTTAGGCTGAGGGAGTGGAAGAGAAATGGCATCCATCATCACTTTTGTTCCCAGAGAAATCTAAAGATCTCTGCCCCACCAGCACATAGTCTACAGTTAGCCAGTAAAACTCCTTCATTTATACCCCAGATGCTTTTCAAACTGGTGCTTCAGTGCTGTGTCTTAGGCTGAATTATGATGCTGGGTCTTTAAGGGTGGGAATTCAGTTTCATATCACCCTCTGGCTCTCCTAGTGTTAGCTCTGTTGATTTTTAGGGTTCTCAAATGTAAACCCCACTAGTTTCAAAGCCAGATGATATGAGAACTTCTCATCTCTGTGTAAGTCCTCAGTGCTGTGGTGCCTGATTGGGGTCTGATCCTCTTAATTCCTCATACATATGGTGTTCCTCCCTTTTGTGGTTATTCCTGCCAGGAGTTTAGTTCCAGCCACATCTCTGCCTTCATAGTTTTTTTGTTTTTGTTTTGTTCTGTTCTTTTTTTTTGTTTGTTTTTTTTGTTAAATGTGGGCTTCTCTCTATGATTAACTGTGAAAGGTCTGTTCTGCCAGTCTTCAGGTTATTTTCAGAGTTAGTGGTATAGATGTAGCTGTTACCACACTGTGTCTGTGGGACAAGGTGAACTCTGTATCCTCTTCTCTGCCATTTTCTTTCCTCCTTGCTTGTGGAAATTTTGTATAAAATAGAAAATGAATATAGTTGATATTTTAATTTTTATAAAGATTTTGGTTACATAGGATGATGTAAGTGTAATCAATAAAAAGAATACAAATGTTTTGGGGAAAAAGAGAGAAAATTCAAAGTGAGGGAATAAAAGGAAATACATAAAATTTTGAATGTCAAAGAAAAAGTTTTACAGATAGGTTTTAGATTGAAGATGGTGTATATCAAACAATTAGTGGTTTAAATTCCATTAGTTTTACTTAAAAGTTATACAGTTTTTTTCCTTAAAAAACCACTGATAATATTCTGGAAATTAAATCATGTAATTATTCAAACTTACAACAAAAAGTCTTGATATCAATTTAAATTATACTTGATATCAATATAAATTATAAAAGGCATTCATGCTTTTTCAAAATTGTTTTTGGAAGTACATGAGCAAAAAAATAATGAACTACAGTTATATACAATAAGATATTTTAGAGTAAGGGCTATGTATCTCTTGTTTCTATCCTGTACTTCTAGGATTTAGTGTAAAGCCTAAGATATACCACAAGTTTCATAAAGTTTTTAGAATTAAGGAAGATTATTTTTACAGAAAATCTCCTACTGTAAAAAGGGGCATAAAATAGCATTTGGTAGAAAAAAGTCTACAGCATTAAAAAAAATCATAACAGATATAAAGGTGGTAGAATTTCCTTTGGGAAAACACCTTATCACTATTCTTTGTGTATATGCTGAGGACTCCAGGGATTGAGTAACTGATTAAATCTTGGCCAATCAAAGCTTCAAATTCCCATCTACTGTGATTATTTCAGAGGAAGGCACACAACTTCAGTTAGCCCAGTCAAAGGGATTCTATACTCTGGTCATAATGATTAGCTCATGAATTGGCAAGTGACACAAGCTGATATTATCAGGCTAACTTCTGACACTTGAGGAATTACCAGGAACTGAAATTCCTTGTCTGCAAAACCGGACTAAAAATATACATTTAGTAGGATGTTAGCAGAATAAATGCAATGATATATATAAAATAAATTTGGCAGTTAGAAGGTCAATAATGACCATTAGTCTTTCAGTAAGAGAAGTTTCTATGGAATCTTGGTGGCAGAAGTCAGACTTCTGGACTAAAAAAAGAATAGGTCATGTGAAATAGTGGGTATAGACTGCACCTGCCTACAGTGTGAATGTAAAGAGGAGATTAGATCAGAAGAAAACATCAGATAGTAGAAGGTGTGTGTATGTGTGTGTATTAGTAATTATTTATACAATTTGCATGTGTTGATAGGTTGGTTGATACAGAATCCAAAGTCACAATTTAAAGATGGAGAAAAGAGAGTAATTCATAGAGGAGTTTCTAAATGGGCAGGAAGAAGGACATTGAGAGGAATTATTCTTGATTAGGATAGACTCATGCTCTGAGACTGAGGAGAAGGGTATAGGGTATATGTGATTGTTATGTTGTCAGGGGGGAGGTTGAGTGTTTTCACTTGACAACTAGCATTTTGATTATAAAATTGTATTGGAAAGCAGGTACACAGGATCATTTATCCCTCTAATTCAATAAGCATTTTTATTTAAAAATATTTTTTAGTTTAAGCTTTATTAAAGTATAATTTTAAAATCATAAGATATTTAAAATGTACATTGTGGTGATTTGGTATATTTACACATTGTGACAGAATTGTCCCCACCTAGTTAATACATCCATCACCCCACATTTTTCTTTTTCTTTTTTTCCTCATCTTCCCCCTCTCCTCCTTCTCTCCTTCTCCTTTACTGCCCTGCCTCCCCCTCCCCCACCTTCTTCTCTTCCTTCTTCTGGTGAGAACATTTAAGTTCTATTTTCTTTGCAAATTTCATTATAAAATACAGTATTGTCAATTAACCATGTTTTACATTAGATCCTCAGACCTCATTTATCTTGCAGCTGAAATTTTGTATCCTTTTACCATACACACACTTATATGTATGCATAAGTAGAATGGCAGATACTTAGGTTGTTTTTGCACCTTGGCTATTGTGAGTAATGTTGAACATGAGAGTGCAGATATATCTTCAATATCTTATTTTTATTTTCTTTGGATATGCACACTGAAATGAAATTGTTGATCATGTGGAATTTCTATTTTTAATAATTTGAGGACCTCCATACTGTTTTCCATAGTTGTTGCACCAATTTACATTTCCATCAACAATGCACTAGTTTTCCCTTTTTCCCACATTTTCATCAACATTTATTATCTCTTGTCTTTTTTATAATACCTCAGAAAGGTGAGGTGGTATTTCAGTATGGTTTTGATTTGTATTTCTCTGAAAGTAGAGATGTTTAGCACATTTCCCAGGACCCTGAGATCATGACCCAAGCCGAAGGCAGAGGCTTTAACCCACTGAGCCACCCAAGCGCCCCAAAACAAAACATTTAGATGAACAAACAGAAATCCTATTTTTTTTTTTACGATTTTATCTATTTATTAGTCAGAGAGAGAGAGAGAGCGAGCACAGGCAGACAGAGAGGCAGGCAGAGGCAGAGGGAGAAGCAGGCTCCCTGCAGCAAGGAGCCTGATGTGGGACTCGATCCCAGGACGCTGGGATCATGACCTGAGCCGAAGGCAGCTGCTTAACCAACTGAGCCACCCAGGCGTCCCCAGAAATCCTATTTTATTTTCAATATTTTGGTGTACATCTTCTGACTTTTGAAACATTAGATTCCTCCGTTTAAGAAAAGTACTTTAAAAGTAATAGATACCAGCACACAAATTGTTTATTAAATTATGTTCTTTTAAAGTAGTTTCCATTTGAGAAATTAATAGAAATGAAGAGACTGTGTACACAAAAGAATATTTTTTTGGAGACAAAACAGCATATAAGATTTTGAGCTACTGGTGAACAGTTTTAAAAGAGATATGCATTTGTTCTTATTTTAGCAAGTGATTTCTCCTAACATTTTCATGGATATATCAAATTTTAGACTTGGCATCAGTAAATCATGGTAGTTATAATAATCACAACTGCCAAAATAACTTCACAGTCAAGTTAATTCCAAACTGGAAAACATTTTTATACTGAACCTAATATTATCTCTCACCGTTGTTAAATAAATGGCTGAAAATCATCCATAATCAGAGATTTTTGAGTTAATATGTATTGTGTTCAAATCTTTTTTATTATCACTATACAACTAAAATGTGTGATATGTAGGATATGGCAAACTTCCTGATGTATCTACAGTTAAGTAAATGAAGATACACATATGATAAAAGTAGCAATACTCCAAGTACTTTACCCTCAGAGAATGTTAAAATGAAATTTATATTAAGACATAAATATAATAGACAATAAAACTTCTGTGATTGACTGATAGGCATTCCCCAAGAGTTATATGAATAAATCTGAACCCCAGAGTTAAGCAGGATTTTAGCACTGAGTGATTTCCTATGATAAAATAGGTTTCCTGAGATTTAACTTGAGGATAAATGAACTTTTCTAGCAGCTTCATTATAGCAATAAGACAACTTTAAGACAGCACTTCTTGAAATTATAATCATGTTTGTGAATTTCAGATAAAGCTCATGTTGAAAATGCCTCAAGGTCATGATTATATCTTTTCCTTTAAAGTAGTTTTAAAGATTGAATGAAAACCTGAGAGTCTGTAATCTGAATGCTGTCTTGATTCATAATATATATTTTTAAATATAATACCCTGGGAAAAACAAAATGCTGAGTAGGACAACTCCAAAGTTTCCAAACTTTTTTTTTTTTTAGATTTTATTTATTTATTTGACAGACAGAGATCACGAGTAGGCAGAGAGAGAGAGGAGGAAGCAGGCTCCCCACTGAGCAGAGAGCCCGATGCGGGGCTCGATCCCAGGACCCTGGGATCATGACCTGAGCTGAAGGCAGAGGCTTAACCCACTGAGCCACCCAGGCGCCCCTTCCAAACATTTTATAAATCAGATCACTAATAATATCAACTAAGTACTGCAATTTGTCAATAACTGTAAGAAATATACAGTTACTGGCCCTTCTTACTGGTTTGAAAACTATGGAGTAACTAATGACGTGAAATGCTTATTGCAAACTTGACAGTTATACAGATATGTATTAAGAACTGGCACAAAAATGATAAACTGAACCATAGAAAAGACATTTTGAAGTAATTACTAATCAGGAAAAGATTCTAATAAATCAATCAGCATTAAGCTTGCTCTTCATCAGCTAGATTCATGGTATTGCAAATTATTTACATTTTTAAATGGCTCACCTGGCTTAGCAATGATATTCAAATAATTTCCATAATGTCTCCTGGCAAGGACATCTTAGAAAATTGCTTATTTAATTCTGAGATTTTTAAGGGAACAAGGAGAGTGTGAGGAAAAAATGAAAGAAGGCAAAAACCCCACTAAACCAGGTAAAAGGAAAATACAAAGAAAAAAATGTCAAATCTTAATGAATAGAATTTTAAGTATCTACAAATATACATTCAACCTATCTCCCTAGAATGTAAGTGTAGATATATAATTGTATAATTTCTCTATGATAGTATATCTGTAAGTAATTTATATCACTACAGAGTAAACACTGATAGTCTAAGCCCTTTTTCATATACTTGGTACAAACCACATAGTACATAGACCTGTTTGTATTTTGTGGCCTTTCTGATTAGGATTTATTTAAGTTTCAAAGCAGAACAATATAAGTAACAAAGCAACATTAACATTACTCCCCCCACCCCCGCCAAATAGTAACTTTTCTATGTTCTTGAAAAGCCTCTAAGTTGAAACTGTGTCTGAGGTTATATAGTAAGTTCCATGGAACATTCAAATTTTTCCCTGTGGTGGAATTTCATTATATTATACACCTTGCCAGAAATTACTTTCCAAATTACTCTCTGTGCTAAATTGAAGAGAGATTGCATAAGCAGAGAAAGACAAATGCTTCAAAGGAAAGAGAGCAAAGAGAGGGGAAAAGTTCTTGAGTGAATATTCATACTATTTTCTTCTGCGGGGCTCTTAGAAGTATATGAAATTTGACTCAATTTCAGCTCTTAACGGGACATGATTTATTTGGACAGAGAGGATCAATAGAACAGATAAAAATAAAAATCTCTTCCAACTTTCTATAGATGATCTTATCTACTCTTATTGCTTAAACTGTTACATAAAGTGTATGGCCAAAAGACTTCCAGGATATTATCTCAACTCCTACCTCTTTTCTGTGCTTCATATATGCTTTTACAACCTAAATGGGTATTTTGACAGTTCTTTTAACTGATGGTATAAAACCACACTACAAGAGCTAATTCTTTTCCTACTTTGTTAATATAAATAATAGCATAACACTCTGATTATTAACTCTTCCTTTTCCTTCACATCCTTTCATTTAATTGGTTCCCCAACCCATCTCCGAAAATTGTTTCAAATTCTTTCCATTTCCACTGCCGAAGTTCACAGCCTGATCTTTGGCCTATACTGTTCGAAGAGTTTTCCCAACTGATCTCAGTAACTCCAGGCTTTCTACACTGCAATCTGTCCCCATCCTTCCTACCAGTATCTAATAAAAATCTAACTACATAGAGTCCCTTTGGAAACTATTTTTAATTTAAAAAAGAATTTGTTGAAATACAGTTGACACATAATGTTATATCAGTTTTAGATGTACAACACAGTGATTCTACAGCTCTGTATGTTATGATAGTCTCACCACAAGTGTAGGTACTGTTTGTCACCATATGACACTATTACAATACTATTAACTATATTCCCTATGCTGTATTTATATCTCCATGACTTCCTCATTCCATGACTAGAGCCCAGTATTTCCCACTTCTATCACCTATTTTGCCCATACCCTTCTCCTCTGGCACCATCAGTTCTCTGTATTTATCTGTTTCTGCGTTTTTTATTTATTCCTTTTTTGTTGTTAGATTCCACATCAAAGTAAAAACATATGGTATTTGTCTTTCTCTGTATGACTCATTTCACTTAGCATAATACCCTCTAGGTCCATCCATGTTGACGCAAATGGCAAGATCTCATTCTTTTTGTTTTATGTCTGAGAAATATTCCAGTGTGTGTGTGTGTGTGTGTGTGTGTGTGTGTGTGTGTGTGTGTGTGTTTATCTTCTTTATTCATTCATCTCTCTGTGGATACTTGTGTTCCTTCAATATTATTATAGTATAAATAATGCTACGCTAAACATAGGGGTGCATATATCTTTTTATAATAGTGTTTGTAGGGATGCCTGAGTGGCTCAGTTGGTTAAGCGGCTGCCTTCGGCTCAGGTCATGATCCCAGCGTCCTGGGATTGAGTCCCACATCAGGCTCCTTGCTCAGCAGGAAGCCTGCTTCTCCCTCTGCCTCTGCCTGCCTCTCTGTCTGCCTGTGCTCGCTCTCTCTCTCTAACAAATAAGTAAAAATAAAATCTTTTAAAAAAAATAATAGTGTTTGTATATCCTTTGATTAAATATCCAGTAGCGGAATTACTGGCTCATATTTTTCTATGTTTATTTTTCAGGGACACCTCCATACTGTTTTCCATAGTGCCTGCACCAGTTTTCATTCCCACCAGCAATGCATAAGGATTCTTTTCTCTCCACATCTTCACCAACACTTGTTATTTCTTGTCTTTTTGATATTAGCCATTCTGACACGTATAAGATGATATCTCATTGTGGTTTTGATTTGCATTTCCCTGATGATTAGTGATGTCGACATCTTTTTATGTGTATGTTGGCCAACTGCATGTCTTCTGAAGAAAAATGTCTATCCATGTCTCTGCCTTTTTCCTCAATTGAATTATTTGGGTTTTGGGGGGCTTTTTTAGGTTGAGTTGTATGAGTTCTTTATATATTTTGGATATTAATCCCTTATCACATATATAATTTACAGATATCTTCTGCATTCAGCAAGTGGCCTTTTCATTTTGTTGATGGTTTCCTTTACTAACCAAAGCTTTTTAATTTGGCATAGTCTTAATAGTTTTAGTTTTTATTTCCATTGCCTAAGGAAGACATCTAGAAAAATGTTGCTAAGGCTGATGTCAGAGAGATCACTATCTGTATTTTCCCTTAGGAGTTTTATGGTTTGTTTTCACATTTAGTTTTTAATCCATTTTGAGTTTATTTTTGTGATGGTGTAAGTGGTCCAGTTTCATTCTTTTCATGTTGCTGTCCAGTTTCTCCAGCACTATTTGTTCAAAAGACTGTCTTTTACCCATCGTATATTCTTGCCTCATTTGTTGTAACTGACAATATATGCATCAGTTTATTTTTGAGCTCTCCATTCTTTTCTATTGATCTATGTGTCTGTTTTTGTGTGTCACACTGTTTTGATTCCTATAACTTTGTAGCATATCTTGAATTCTGAAATTGTGATACCAGCTTTGTTCTTTTCAAGATTACTTCGGCTATTTGAAGTCTTTTGTGGTTCCATACAAATTTTAGGGTTAATTTTTCTGGTTTTGTGCAAAGATGCCATTGGGTTGGTGCCTGGATGGCTCAGTCACTTGGGTGGCCAGCTCATGATTTTAGCTCAGGTCATGATCTCAGGACATTGGGCTCCATGATGGGTATGGAGCCTGCTTGGGATTCTTTCTCTCCCCCTCTGCCCCTCCCCCCTATTCCCTTGCTCTCCCTCTCTTTAAAAAAATGCTGTTGACGGGACACCTGGGTGGCTCAGTTGGTTAAGCGACTGCCTTTGGCTCAGGTCATGATCCCGGAGTCCTGGGATTGGGCGGTATTGGGCTCCCTGCTCAGTGGGAGGCCTGCTTCTCCCTCTCCCACTCCTCTGCTTGTGTTCCCTTGCTCGCTGTCTCTCTCTCTCTGTGTCAAATAAATAAATAAATAAATAATCTTTTTTTAAAAATGCTGTTGGTATTTTGAAAGGGATTGCATTAAATCTATAGATTGCTTTGGGTGATGTGTACATTTTAATAATATGAATACTTCCAAGAGCATTTGTTAGTGTTTCAATTTCTTTCATCAGTGTTTTATAGCTTTCAGAATACAGGTCTCTCACTTTCTTGGTTAAGTTTATTTCTAGATATTTTATTCTTCTTGGTACAATTGTAAATGAGATTGTTTTCTGAGTTTTTCCTTATGCTACTTTGTTGTTAGTGTATAGAAAAACAGATTTCTGATTATTAATTTTATATCTGGCAAATGTACTGAATTTAATTATTCTATCAAGTTTTTTGATGGAGTCTTTGGGGCTTTCTATGTATATTATCATGTCATCTGCATATAGTGACAGTTTTACTTTTTCCTTGTCAAGTTTAATGATATTTATTTTTCTTTTCTGACTGTTGTGGCTAGGACTTCAAGCACTATGTAGAATAAAAGTGGTGAGAGTGGACATCCTTGTCTTGTTCCTGATCTTTTAAATGCTTTTTCTCCATCTATTGAGATGATCATCTCACTTTTAATACTTCATTTTTTTAATGTGTTCTGTTGATTGATGTACAATTATTGAACTGTCCTTGCATCCTCAGAATAAATCCCACTTGGTTGTGCTGAATGATCATTTTAATGTATTGTTGAATTTGGTTTGTTTATATTTTGTTGCAGATCTCAGAATCTGTTTATCAGGGATAGTGGCCTGTAATTTCCTTTGTTTGTACTATGTTCCTCTGGGTTTGGTATTTGGGTAATTCTATCCTTGTAGAATATATATATGGAAATTTTCCTTCCTCTCCAGTTTTTTTACTTTTTGTTTTGTTTTGTTTTGTTTTGATTGCTTAAATACTTTGATGAGAGTAAGTCTTAACTCTTCTTCAAATATTTGTTAGAATTCACTTGTGAAGCCACCTGGTCCTAGAATTTTGTTTTTTTATGGATTATTTTATTACTGATTCAATTCTCTTACTAGTAAACATTCTGCTCGATTTTCTATTTCTTCTTGATTCAGTTTTGGAGACTTGTATGTTCCTAGAAATTTATCCATTTCTTCTAGGTTGTCCAATTAGTTGGCATATAATTTTTCATAGTAATGTCTTATACTCCTTTGTATTTCTGTGGTGTTGATTTTTACTTCTCCTCTTTCTTTTCTTTTATTTTCTTTTATTATTATTATTTTTTTATTTGACAGACAGAGATCGCAAGTAGGCAGAGAGGCAGGCAGAGAGGAGGAAGCAGGCCCCATGCAGAGCAAAGAGCCCGATGCGGGGCTCGATCCCAGGACCCCGGGATCATGACATGAGCCGAAGGCAGAGGCTTTAACCCACTGAGCCACCCAGGTGCCCCTCCTCTTTCCTTTCTGATTTTATTTATTTATGTTCTTTTTTTTTATGGCTATGATATATTTGGCTAAAGTTTTATCAACCTCCCCCCCTACCCAGAGAACCAGATCTTGGCTTCATTAATCTTTTCTACTTTTTTTTCTCTACCTCATTTATTTCTGCTCTAATATTCACTATTTCCTTCTTTATATTAACTTTGGGTTGTCTTTGTTTTCTTTTTCTAGTTTCTTTAAGAGTAATATTAGTTTCTTTTATCAAGATTTTTCTTGTTTCTTGAGATAGGACTGTATTGCTATAAATTTCCCTCTTAGAACTAATTTTGCTGGGTCCCAAGATTTTGGACCTTTGTGCTTCATTTTCATTTGTCTCCCATGTACTTTTTAAATTTTTTCTTTGATTTATTGCTTGATCCACTGGTTGTTTAGCAGCATTTTGTTTAGCATGTTGTGTGTTTTTTCCAGTTTTTTTTCCTTATAATTGATTTCTAGGTTTGTATCATTGTGATCAAAAAGATACTTGAAATGGTTTCTATCTTAAATTTGTTGAGATTGTCATTGCAGTGTGGCTTAACATGTGATCTATCCTGGAGAATGTTCCATTTACACTTGATAATAACATGTATTCTGTTGTTTTGGGATGGAATGTTCCGTATATTTCTGTTAGATCCACTTGTCCAGTGCATCATTCAAAGATACTATTTCCTCATTGTTTTTTTGCCTGGATGATTTATCCATTGATATAAATGGAGTGTTAAAGTCCTCTAATACTACTCTCCACTTCTCCACTTATCTGTTAAATTTGCTTATGTATTTAGGTGCTTCAGTTTTGGGTGCATACATATATATAGTTGTTTTATCTTGTTGCAGTGATCCCTTTATCATTTTGTAGTGCCATTTGTCGTCTCTTTTCAGTCTTTGTTTTAAAGTCTATTTTGTCTGACACAAATAACTCTGGCTTTGCTTGTTTCTATTTACATAGACTATCTTTTTCTGTCTCTTCAGTTTCAGTCTGTACGTGTCTTTTTTGTTTTTTATTCAAATTCAATTAATTAACATATAATATATTATTGGTTTCAGAGATGGAGGTCAGTGATTCATCAGTCTTATATAATGCACGGTGCTCATTATATCATGTGCCCATTACCCAGTTATCCCAATCCCCTACCTCCCTCCAGCAACCCTCAGTTTGTTTCCTATGATTAAGAGTCTTTTCTGGTTTGTCAACCTCTCTGATTTTGTTTTATTTTTCCCTCTCTTCCCCTATGACCCTCTGTTTTGTTTCTTAAATTCCACATATGAGTGAAATACTATGATAATTGTCTTTCTCCGACTGACTTATTTCACTTAACATAATACACTCTAGTTTCATCATATCATTGCAAATGGCAAGATTTTTTTTTGATGGCTAGTAATATTCTATTGTATATAAATATTACATCTTCTTTGTCCATTCATCTGTTGATGGATATTTGGGCTCTATCTATAGTGTGGCCATTGTGGACATTGCTGCTATAAACATTGGGGTGTAGGTGCCCCTTCATATTACTACATTTATATCTTTGGTGTAAATACCCAGTAGTGCAAATGCTGGGTCGTAGGGTAGCTCTATTTCCAACTTTTTTGAGGAACTTCCATGCCATTTCCAGAGTGGCTGCACCAGCTTGCATTTCCACCAACAGTGTGAGAGTGTTCCCCTCTCTCTGTATCCTCACCAGCATCTGTCGTTTCCTGACTTGTTCATTTTAGCCATTCTGACTGGTGTGAGATGGTATCTCATTGTGTGTTTCCCTGAGGCCAAGGGATGCAGAGCATTTTTTCATGTGTCTGTTGGCCATTTGTATATCTTCTTTGGAGAAATGTCTGTTTATGTTTTCTTCCTATTTTTGATTAGATTAGTTGTTCTTTGGATGTTGGGTTTGATAAATTCTTTATAAATTTTGGATACTAACCCATTATCTGACCTGGTGGCATCATAGTTCCAGACTTCAAGCTCTATTACAAAGCTGTAATCATCAGGACAGTATGGTACTGGCATAAAAACAGACACATGGTTCAATTGGAACAGAATAGAGAACCCAGAAATGGACCCTCAACTCTATGGCCAACTAATCCTCAACAAAGCAAGAAAGAATGTCCAGTGGAAAAAAGATAGTCTCTTCAATAACTGGTGCTGGGAAAATTGGACAGCCACATGCAGAAGAATGAAACTGGACTATTTCCTTACATCATACACAAAGATAGACTCAAAACAGATGAAAGACCTAAATGTGAGACAGGAATCAAAATCTTAGAGAACACAGGCAACAACCTCTCTCTAGACACATCTCCAAAGGTAAGGGAAACAAAAGCAAAAATGAACTATTGGGACTCCATCAAGATAAAAAGCTTTTGCACAACAAAGGAAATAGTCTACAAAGCCAAAGACAACTGACAGAATGAGAGAAGATACTGGCAAATGACGTATCAGTCTGTATGTATCTTTAGGTCTGAAGTAATTTTCTTACAGGGAGCATATAAATGGGTCTTGTTTTTGTTTTGTTTTGTTTTCTTTTTTATCCAGTCTGTCACCCTACATATTTTGATTGGAACATTTAGACCATATACATTTAAAGTAATTATTGAAAGGTATGTACTTACTTCCATTTTTGTCATTATTTTCTGCTTTTTGTTGTTGTTTTGTATCTCTATTCCTTTCTTTCTGGTGCTCTTTTCTTGTCATTTAATGGCATTTCTTCCTTCCTTTCTTCCTTCCTTCCTTCCTTCCTTCTTTTTTAGTGTTATACTTGGATTCCTTCCTCTCTACTGCTTGTGTATCTATTATAGGTTTTTGGATTGTGGTCACCATTAGGTTCATATATAACATCCTAAGTATATAGCTATCTGTATTAAGTTGATGGTCTCTGAATTTCAAACACATTCTAAAAGGATTTTTTTATCTTCCCCTCCACATTTTATGTATGTATTGTCATATTTTACATCTTTTTATTTTTTGAGTCCCCTTAACTAATTTTTTAGATAAAATTAATTTTACTACTTTTTTTTTAACTTGCATAATAGCTTTATAAGTGATTGCTACACTACCTTTCCTGTGTGTTTGCTTTTACTCATGACATTTTTTCCTTTCCTAATTTTCGTGCTTGTAATTATAGCATTTCTTTTCCACTTTAAGAAGTCCGTTAAGCATTTCTCACAATGTTGGTTTAGTAATGATAAAATCTTTTTTTTTTTTTTTTTTAATCTGGGAAACTCTTTAACTCATCTTTAATTCTAAATAACTACCAGGTGGACTATTTTTGCGTTTCTTTCTTTTTTTTTTCTTGCAGCACTTTAGGGATGCTGGGCTGCCATTTCTGTTGAAAGATCAGCTGATCGCCTAATGGGATTTCCCTTGTATGTAACTAGTTGCTTCTCTCTTGTTGCTTTAAAAACTCTCTTTAATCTTTGACATTTTAAATATTACATGGTATGTGGACCTTGTTAGGTTCATCTTGTTTGAAGCTCTCTGTGATTGCTGAACCTAGATATCTGTTTCTTCCCACAGATTAGGGAAGTTTTTAGTTATTTCTTCTAGTAAGTTTTCTGCCCCTTTCTCTTCTCCTTCTGGGATCTCTATAATGCGAATGTTTGCTTGATGTTGTCCAAGAGATCCCTTATTTTATCTTCATTTTAAAAATTCTTTTTTTCTTTTTGCTGTTCAGATTGGATGCTTTCCATTATCTTGTTTTCCAGATCATTGATCCATTTTTTCCACATTCCCTCATCTACTGTAAATTCCTGCTAGTGTATTTTTCATTCTGGTTATTATATTCTTCAATTCTGATAGTTTTTGGTTTTTTTATTTTCTATCTTTTTGTTGAAGTTCTCATTGAGTTCATCCACTTTTCTCTCCAGTCTGGTGAGCAGCTTCATGACCATTACTTTGAACTCATTATCAGGTAGATTGCTTGTCTTGGTTTCATTTTTTTCCCCCCAAGTTCTTTTCATTCTTTCATTTGGAGCATATTTCCGTTTCCCCATTTTGCTTGAATTTGTGTTTGTTTCTGTAAACTAGGTGGAAGAGTTACCTCTCCTAAACTTGAAGGAATGATCTTGTATGTTGTCATCCCTGAGTAGACTGTGTGTGTCTGGTGACTTTGGCTGGCTAGCTGGAAATGTAACTGCATAGGCTGGGGGTCCTAGAGTACTCTGTGCTGGGGTCTCCCTGGTGGAATGGCTGGAGCTGAAGTGGGCACAGGTTGGGATAGTCCCTTTGGTCTCCATGCAGGGAGTGTACTGACAGGACAGCTGAAGCTGAAGTGGGTATGAGCTGGCAGGTCCTGTTGCTCTCCATACAGAGGGGGTTTTACCAATACAGCTGAAGTTTAGGGGAGGCATGGGCTGGAGTTCTCCTAGGGTTTTCTGTGAAGAAAGTAACCTTGCAGGACAGCTGATGATGGAAGTTCCTGAGACCACAGAGCCCCAATTTAAATATTCACAAATTTTGGGATGCCTGGGTGGCTCAGTTGGTTAAGCAGCTTCCTTCGGCTCAGGTCATGATCCCAGCATCCTGGGATCGAGTCCCACATCAGGCTCCTTGCTCAGCAGGGAGTCTGCTTCTCCCTCTGCCTCTGCCTGCCACTCTGTCTGCCTATGCTCACTCCTGCTCTCTCTGACAAATAAATAAAATCTTTAAAAAAAAAATTACAAACTTTATCTACAAGGAAGACTAAAATCCTCTATAACAGAGGATTCCTCTATAAGAGAGGAAACTAACCAACTTTTCTAGACTTATCTCTCACCACTCCCCATCTCCCATACTACATTTCATCAATACTTTACTATCATATGACCTAAAAATAATATGTCTTTCCATCCCTCTGTTCCTCTGCCTAAATCTTTCACACCTAGGATGGCTTCTTTATCCATTTCTCCTTCTGGCAAATGGTTACTTATCCTTCAGTTCTCTAGTCAAATGTCACATCCCTTGTGGCATTAATTTATCCTTTCCATGTGTTCTCATAGCACAATTATATATACATCTCTATTATAATTATGGCAATGTGGGTGTTTTCTTTGCTAGACTGTGGGTCATTTTTGTAATTTTTGCTTGAATAGAACAAATTTGGCATGTGCAATGATAACAGATAAACACTTGGTTCAGGGACACAAATTACCAAGTCTAGGCTGAGAAATCAGGTAAGAATTCCCAGTAACACAATTCCATTTTAAGAATAAATACAAGTCAGGGTGCCTGGCTGGTTATCAGTAGAGTATTCTTGATCTCAGGATTGTGTGTTTGAGCCCCACACTGGGTATAGAGATTACTTTAAAAAAAAAAAAAGACAAGTCTAGGCTAGAAAAGAGGAAATTTAGAACATTACAACAGGACAAATGTGTAACATTTAGTCGTATAGTGAAGTTATGTGTAGTGATCCTCAATATTTGCTAGAGGCAAAGTTGGAAATAAATATATGTAGGCTATAGGAAATAGAGAACTGAACTTAATCTTTAAGATGATCAATGTTGCAAAGGACTCAGATGAGTTGAACTAATTTTTAAAAGTTTATGATTTTGTTCAACTATACTCAGTAAATAGAACAAAGGATTTAGATTTTGATATCAATCTAACTTGAGATTTGCTGGGCAGGTATGGCATAAATAGACAAGTATAAGAGAAATAGAAGATTGTAGTGAGGTAGTTCAGATGAGGTATAAAAACCAGAAGAATCAAGAGACATAGGCTGTTTCCAAAAGTCTCATATATTGGGATCAAGAAATTAAAGTTGTAATTTGCTGGGGCACCTGGGTGGCTCAGTTGGTTAAGCATCTGACTCTTGATTTCGGCTCATGTCGTGATCTCAGGGTCATGGGATGGAGTCCCGTATTGACCTCTGTGCTCAGCGTAGAGTCTGCTTGAGATTCTCTCTCCCTCTATCTCTCCCTCAATTAAATAAAATCTTTAAAAAGCCAAAAGTTGTAATTTGTGGTTCCAATAGGTAATTATTAAACACTTACTATGTGCAAAATACTGTTTTAAGCACAGGGAAACAGAATTTTTTAAAGATTTTATTTATTTGACAGGGAGAGATCACAGGTAGGTAGAGAGGCAGGCAGAGAGAGAGGTGGGGGGAAGCAGGCTCCCTGCTGAGCAGAGCACCCAATGCAGGGCTCGATCCCAGGACCCTGAGCTGAAGGCAGAAGCTTAACCCACTGAGCCACCAAGGTGTCCCAAAACAGCAGATTTTTAAAAAAGACAAGAGTCCCCAAGATATTTGTCAAAGTTCGTATTTTCAGAGGTAAAATAGTTCTGGAAGACTCAAAGATCAGAGTGTGTGCCTTGGAAGAGTTGGCTGAAGTGTTGTGGTCTGGGTCACTAGAGTTTAGGAAAACAAGAAACTCTAAGGAGAATAGATTCCCTAAGCTATAAACATGGACAGGAAATCCATCAGGACATTGTTGGTACTTGGGTGGTAAGAAAAAAGCCAGATGCAAAAGTCTTCAATGAATTTAAGGGAGTGAGTGAACAGGAGGTTGCTACATTGTAGAGATGGAAATGGGCAGAAAGTATAGTGAGATACAAAAGTTTCAATGGAATGGTAATGTTTATTTGAAAGTAGAAGATAGGGCACCTGGGTGGCTCGGTGGGTTGAGCCTCTGCCTTCGGCTCAGGTCATGATCTCAGGGTCCTGGGATGGAGTCCTGCATCGGGCTCTCTGCTTGGCAGGAAGCCTGCTTCCTCCTCTCTGTCTGCCTCTCTGCCTACTTGTGATCTCTGTCAAATAAATAAATAAAATCTTAAAAAAAAAAAAAGAAAGTAGAAGATAGAAGCAGTAGTTGAAAAAAAAGGAGCTTGCCCTACCTTCTGACCCTGTGGGATACATGTATAATGAGAACCAGGTTTTAATTAAGGAAGTGGAAAAGACATTATATGAACTCTCTAAGGGATTTGTTGACCATGGAGTGAGGAATAAGGTTTCTACAGCCCAGTGAAAGAGAAAGCACAGAAAAGTATGAAGATGAATATACAGCAGAACTTACACTTTAGGCAGTGTTCGAGGGATGGACTTAGCTGACTCAAATATTTCAAAAATTTCTCAAATAAGTACAACAGGTTGAGTCCAGGTTCTAGAGACAGACTTTCTAAAGTAGATTTCAGCTTTACCACTTATATATAGATTCTGTGGCTTTGGAAATTATATAAAATGCTTTGTATGGAACTCACTTAAAGCAATTAATTCTTAATTAGGTATTATCAAGATTCTGAAGTCCAAAGAAGTTGTTGGAAGCTAAATGAAGCAGTCACAGGCCTGTTTTATAAATTGGCATAGGCTGAGGCCCTAGAAAACAAAAGTCTGATCAATAGACATTGAAGCCAGTCCTCAGGTAAGATCCCTGGTAGAAATGGAGGCCAGTATTTTGAGAAACTCACAGGACTTGAGGCCTCATGATAGTGATGTGAATAAAAATAGAAATAGCTAGCTTAAAGACTCAATAGCAAAGAATGCCACCACCTGGACCCTGATTAAAACACTCCCATTGAAAAGTGTGCCTAGTTTTGTGTTTATTTGCCCCATCACATAGCTCTGAACCTTAAGAGTGCAAGGTAGGCAGGGTAATAAGACAGGCTTAAAAGTAAATGTGTTAAAACATTCATATTTATTAAGGCATATGATAAAGTACAATCACTAATAGTTTCTGGGCTGATAGTGGATTAGTGTTTAAAACATGGGCTCAGGCTTTGCCATTTACTATGTGACTTTGATAGTAACATTGACTAATCCTCATTTTCTCTAATATGGGAATAATTGCTTCACACTGTTACCACAGGAATTAGATGTACAAATGCATATAAGGTACAGCATATGTGTGTTACTAGAAATTATTTTTAAAATTCTAGTTAGTATTTACTACAGGACCAGAACTAAATCAGACCTACTGGATTTCAGATTTGTGTTTTCTGTCACCACTGCTCCAATGTTTATTTCCTAAAATTCCCTGCTATATGAAAAGCAAAAACAGATGTTGCCATGCTCATCCTTTGGGAAAGAAGATGGAGGGCAGCTGAGAGTAAGTCCTGGCTCTCTAATGCAAAAATCCATTTAGATCTTATGATAAAAATGTACAAGATTTACATCCAAAGGACAGAAAAAAATGTTAATATAAAATTATGTCAGGGATAGGAGTTAGATAAGTGACCAAGACAGATTCAGTAAAGGTTTTTTCTTCATCTCTTTGACTGAAGAGCTACCATATGGATAATTTGCTTTTAGTTATAGTTGTATAGACAAATTAAAGGAATTTGTTTTCTTTTGGCACTGTGAATCTAACAAAGTTAAATTAGGCCCATGGTTGACTCTGATCATGTCTTTATCCAGCAAATTAGGTTCTTAAAGAATACATACTTTCTTCCTTCCCTTGAAGAAAGGGCAAGAAAGGGGTTCACCCTGATTTTAGATTTCCATGCATGAAATATTAAGTATAGATATAAAAGAGAGAAAGGACACACCTAACCGTTTGTGTTTAGGTATCATTACTTGCTATAGGACTTTGCTTCTTCTGTGTCTTTATAAGCTAAATGATTTCCTAGCATTTGCTTCAACGAATCTATAAGGAACCATGTACTTCAGCTTTCCAACCCCCTCAGAAGACAATATTCTAACTACTCTTGATAAGAAATCTTGTGTACTAGTATATAATCCTTGCATATATCAGGCTCAGATTTAGAATTTAGTAAAAATATATAGTATATGAAAACAAAATTTAGATGGCTTTTGCCAGTTATTTTATACTTATTAGGCCAAGATGGTCTGAAATTTATGCAGTAAATATATTAAAGAACGAATGAGAATTTTTTGATCTCCTTAGATGAAGCAGTATTAAACTTATTACACCTAAATTACATTTGCTCAAGAACAATTCATTTAAAGTAGGTGTCAAAAATGTGAGTTTTGGAGTTCCTAAACTAGAATTTGGCGTGGATATCAACTCTATACATCATCCCAGTTAAGAATGGTTAATAAAAACAGAAACACCAAAAGACAATATACTTGAGAGAGAATATATTGGTAAAGGAAACTCTATGAAGTCTAAGTTAAGTATGGTAACTCAGTGATCAGAAAGAAAGCAAATGCTAGCACAAGTATTTTTGGACATTCTGTTTATCTATTAGGAAGTTAAATATTCCCAAAGATATCTTGTTTTCTTGATTTCAAGTAATTTTCACTAAACTCAACTACATATGGCTTTTGTATACAAAATGAAAAGCCAAGATAGGTAGCAAATTTAGAGACACAGGTGTAAAGAAAAGTATGTTGAATTTTCAATCATTAAACTGGTTTTGAGTGTGGTTTTAAACTCAAGAATATGTTGCAAATATAGTTGTACTTGAACTAAAAGATAAATTATGGTTAACATAGCCTCTCTTTTCTATCTTATTAGCAAATAACATTTAAACTTGCTGAGACTTCCTTTTTAATGGTTAAAATGTTTTATAAAGGGATATTTGCTTCTATACACCAACTCTTTGGCTCGACAAAACTGACATTTCAGATTTTAAAAACTTCTATATTACTTAAGTAAGGATTCTCAGAATTCTGAAGCCAAACAGAAGCCTGAACAGCATAGGAATGTGAACCAGTATTCCTGGGTTATCACATTTTAAAGGGGTCCTTAAAGCATGGTGGCTAAAATGGCTTTGAAATTTCATTTTAAGTCTTATGTTGTAACTCACAGGCTTTATGTTTTGCATTCTTCCAATGATGTATCTATGTTGGTTTTAATAGGAAAATAGTTTTAATTACCATTAAGAAAACAATTAAAAAACACAGCATTCCATGGCTTTGTCTAATCCTTATATAATTAGAGAAGCATGGTCATGGGGTTTAGATTGTCAGGATAATGCATTAGAGTAAGTGTCTTCCTTTTAAAGGCATTTGACAAAAAAATTCTGGAAGTCTTAACTTTGTATTCTTTAAAATAATTTAATATCAAATTTTGAGTCTTAGATGAGTAAGTTTAAATAAAATTTTATGTGTTCTTTTTAAGAATCAGAAAAACTTCATATTTAGAAGGGATATTTTTTTTAATAAGCAGGGTAAATTTATCAGTGTTGTCATATCATCCATGTTACCTCTCTTAAATCCATGTTAGCAGTAATTGTTTAAAAACCACTGATCTTGGAGTCCAAATTCTTTAGCATGGCATATCATCTGACCTTTTCTTATCAAGACACATTTTCTCTACTGCTTCTCTGTTTCATAATCTACAACCTAGCCATGTTAACTTTTAGTTTCTCTAGGGTACCATAATCTTGATTTGGGTATCTCTTCATTTTTTAAACACACTATTTTGATCTTCAGTAGTTCCCTTCCTCATTCCTCCCTCCATCCCAACTCTAAAGTATAACTACCTTCAAGAATCCTTACCTGATAAAGGTTAAGTATGATATAATAGCACCCAGTAGTTTCTCCATAAAACGTATCAATCTATCTAAGTGCTTGTTTACTTACCTCAGAGCAGACTGAAAGCCCCGTGATAAAAAGGACTGTTTTATGTGCCATTTCACAGCATCTAAGGTGTGGCACATGGTTAACAGGTAGTATTTGCTGAATGCAGAATGAATGAATTCTCAAGAGGTTAAAAGATGTTACCAGATGAAGTACAAAATCCTTTTAAAATTGATTTATATCTCTAGTTGGTAGAAATCATAGTTTTAGGGATTAATATCTCATTTGAAAGCACACTTGGATTTTTTATACTGACAATCTTTAAAGCTAGAATCTACCTCTTCAAGGTGCTCTCCTGTAGTTAATTTTACTTATTTTAATTTTTTAAAGATTTTTGTTTATTTATTTGACAGAGATCACAAGTAGGCAGAGAGGCAGGCAGAAAGATGTCTCATGTCATTATTTTGCCATATATTGTCTTGTCATGTGAATTAGACCAGAAGTTCCTTGAAAGTACACAGTTCTACTATAACATAGCATAAACATTTCCAGAAACTTCCCCATTATGCAAAATCACAAAATAAAAAATGGGGGAAAATGGGGTTGGGGCACAATTCAAAAACTTCATAAGGAACATAAAAGTAAACAGTAAAAAATGGCAACACAGTTTTACATATGTTAAGTGGTTAAAAATATATAAATACTGTTATAAATAGGACTTCATCTTGAAAAAGATCTTGTTTTTGTGGAAGATAGTATGGGAAGTGGTGTTAGAGCTTATTAGTTATTATTTTAAAGTGTTGGTTAAGTTACCTGAAACTAGACCAAAAGTTAACACCACATCTGGTGTTAACTGTGGCACCTAATATATGTGGAGAACTGAGACAACAGATGTCTGAGAAGTATACATGAGCACATTTTAAATTTCTAGATAGTTCTATACACCTGCTTTAGCTGGGTGGTTTTTTGCTTTTATCAATGTTTCCCATGATGAGTGAAACTCATGTAATGCTTAAATTATTCCCTTTTATCAAATATGTTGGAACAAGTTTGCATTTTCCAAGTGTTATAAAGCTATATTGTGGTTCTATTTAATTCCCTACAATGCATGTAGCAAGTGTCCAATAAATGGCTTTGAATAAAAGAGGTCCAATACTTACTTTCTTTGCAATACTTACAAAGAAAGAAAAAAAATTCTTCCATAAATGGAATGCAAAAATCTTCCCCAAGCAAGGAAAAGAAAAACTATCAATGGGATTTCACATTGTATTTCGCACAAATCTGCATAGTGCATATTTGAGGCACATGTTATCTCCATTTTACAGATGGGAAAGTTAAGGCTTGTAAAGGTCTCACAGATACTAGGTAGCAGAATAAGGCTTGAATACAGTTTGCATCCATGCCTATGCTTTATCCAGAATTAAAAAAAACAAACCAGTATCTCACATTATAAAATTCCAAACGTAGGGAAGAGAGAGCTATTGTAATGTTATTATTTCCCTCTGGAGCTCTTTCACTTACATCTTTAGAAAATATTATCACTCCTTTGAACATGTATGCCTTACTTTCTTGGAATGATGACTAAATGAATCAGAATTATCTTTTACAAGTTTGTAAGTCTCCTTAAAGGAGCTCTTAACCACAATTCTTAGACAGATTCCCCTCCACTTGAACATAGTGATAAATACATGAATGCTGCAGTTTTCCAAAAGACTTCTAGTGATTTGAATCATCTGGAATTGTTATAATCCCAAAATTTAAAAAGAATAAATAAAGGCAAAAGGATTTTAAGCTGAACCAGATGAAAACAGGGAAACATCTGAATATTATATAGAACACATTATCATTTGTCAGTTCATTAAACAGAAGTAAAAAGGGATAATGTAATCAGTTATGGTTATAAAAACAAAGTCACATGAGCAAGAAACTTATCACAAAGAAAAGAGAATGGATGAAAAATGAAGAAAGAAACTGTGTAAATGACAGCTAAAGCAGCAAGGTTTAGGGACAGCAATAATGGTGGAAAGCAGGGAAAAAAATCAAACAGGACAGGACACTGGAGAAAACTGCTAGCCCCAAAATCATTAAGAACTATGCTAAGAGTATGTTAAGAGTCCCTAAAGGCATGCTATGGCAAAGCTAAATCTGTACTCAGCTCTAACTATGAGTATCAGCAGTATCACTCAGCGAAGCTTAGGTATTTCACCTTCAAAACTGCTATCCAGTTGGAGTCAGGAAATGGATTGAAAAGCCGCCTATTTACTAAAATGACCCATGGGGATAACTTTATTATACCATACTTTGAGTCAGCACTTAAAAGATTGTTAATTTCTAATAGTTTAAAATCAATTCACATGGAATTTCTTTCCTTGTCAAGCTAAATTTGAGGTTTAGGACTAAATAAAAAAATCATACTGACTTCTACTATTAGCAGTTTTTAACCTTTTAACTTGTAAACTAAATTAGTTTTGAGAAATAGCAGGACTGTATTTCCTTTAACTGGTAGAACACACTGGAGGACAGGCCTGGGAACCCAAGGATCTGTATTCTAATTACAGGTCAGTCAACAGAAATAGGTTGTGAAACAAGTCTTTTGACTTTTCTAGAAGTCTGTATTTAAAATGAGATTTAAAAACTATAACACATATATTATACTTTTCAGTTCTAGTTATTCCTTAATGTTATTAACAGTACTTATCTGAGTAACTTAAAATTACTAACAAATTTTCACTCAGAAAAAATTTTCATGAAACTGGAAAAAAGTATATTCTACTAGAGTGCTTCTCAAACTTTAATGTCCAAATGGATCTGACCTGCCAATCTTGTCAAATGTATTCAGCAGGTCAGAGAAAGGGCCAGAGATTGAGTTTCTAATAAGCTCCCAGGTGATACTAATTGCTGCTGATCTGGGGACTGCATTTTTAGTAGCAAGATTCTAGGATCTGAAGAAATTGTAATGCTGACAAATGAGGCTACCCCAGACATTACTATACAATAGTGACTATGACCAGGAATGCAAGGAAAATAAACCAGAAAGTCTGATGATGAAATATATTTGGAATTTGTATTAATATGGGAGATGCAGAGTGGGTAGAGTAACAAGGAAAGTTGGTAAATGAAGCTGAATGACAGTTATAGTCTTCTATTGTTTAAATGTTTGAAATGTTTCATAATAACAAGTAACATGCCTTCACTAAAAAATCCTATACAACACTAATACAACGCTAACACCAATTAAAGGGATGGAAACAAAGATGCCAAGCACCTTCCCATTGAAGGAGGGGGAAGGTGGAAAGAAGTGGCAAGAAAGGTGGCTTTAATGGCTATCAAGAAAGGATGTATTTTTAAGAATCTTACACATAATTTCAGCTTTTAAGATACTATCAGCAGTTCCTTGCTTTTTACATCTTTACATTAGGAGAAACTTGATATTCCAACAACTTATTCAATATTTGTTAAAAAATGATTTAAAAACCTTAAAATTGGTTAAATGTCATATGAGATTTGATGAGGAGAGTGAGATGTCCAAATATCTAAATCCTAAAAAATTTGCTATAGAATACAGAATATAAAACAAGAGCAACTGCTGAATTAAAAATAAATAAACAAAACAAACACTCAATTCAAGGTAATGATTACCTCTTAGGAAGGTATGGCATAGGGACTAGATCAGGAAGTACACAGGGAGTCAGGTCAATCTGTAATGTTTTATTTAAGTCATGTATTAAAATTATGAAATATGGAAGTGGTATGTGTGAAAGAATCAAGTGCTAAGTGCATAGCGTTCATTCGATTTTCTCTGTATTCTTCTGCATATGTGAACACTTCTTGTCCTTAATGTGAATAATCTGATATTTCAACATGTATGCTTTCATTTGCAAAACCTAAAGTGAAAAAATAAACTTAAATGGTGTGTATTTAGAATAAAAAATAACTATAAAATTAAGATTTTTGATAAGTACACAAATTGTAATACTGTGGCTTAAAATTAAGATTTTTCTAGAAACATATAGCTACAACAGAAACCTATGTATGCTCAAGTTCACTAAACAATATTGTACCCTTTTCTCCTGAATGAACAATTCAGATTTGGGTTTCGTTTTAAAATGTCAGTGCGGGAACTTAGTTCTAACTAGTCATAAAAATATCTTTTCTTCTTTTCATAGCCTTCAAAGTTTTTAAGTGTTAGAATTACATCCAAGTTTCACAGCAACCTTTGAAGTTTTTTGTGTGTATATATACCCCATTTATAAGTAGAGCCTATAATTAAATACATATCTATGTTCAATTACTGGGCTATCAAACAGTTCAAACAGAAAATTTAAGAATAATCTAGTCTCCTTTCATTTGGCTTTGGGATGTATTATATACTTGCAGTCTCCATCTTTTTGCTTTACCGGACTGACACTTAAAAAATAATTTTAGGCCACTAAAAAATACTTCCTTGTAGCAAAAAAGGCAGTAGGATATGATTTATTGTTGGTAAGTTCTCTACAGGCTAATCTAGCAGTCCTAGAGCTTTGGCATTGTTACATTTTCTCTTACACAGCATTTCTGCATTTATCCTGTTTGAGCTTCACAATAATTTTGTGACATGGGCAGAGCAGAATTTATTGCCTCCATTTTTTTTTTTTTAAGATTTTATTTATTTGACAGATAGAGATCACAAGTAGGCAGAGAGGCAGGCAGAGACAGGAGGAAGCAGGCTCCCTGCTGAGCAGAGAGCCCAACATGGAGCTCGAACCCAGGACCTTGGGATCATGACCTGAACCGAAGGCAGAGGCTTAAACCACTGAGCCACCCACGTGCCCCTATTGCCTCCATTTTATAGATGAAGGATACTGAGGCTTGGAAAAGTGACTTGTCCTTTACCTAGAAACTATATGGTGATCTAGGTAGAACTACAGGAACAAATTAAGTTTAGTGTAATTTGGTTAGACTAATTTTAAATCTTAAAACTGCCTCAAAACATATTCCTAACATAACAAAAAGAATGATTTGTTACCCTTCTTGGTTAAGCCAGGGTTTTCTTAGTGGCTTTCAAATGCTAAATTACATTTCTAATGTTAAATATAAATACATATGAATCCATTCCTTAAGTAGATGCTTTGAAACCCATTTCCAAATAAATCTTACTGTCAAAAAACCAGGTTTTCTACCACAGTCATAAAAAAACCTAACTATTCAAGGTAAAGCCTATTAACAAGTAGCTGAGTCATAAGAACACTTCAATGTTCACTAGTTCACTGTAAAAGACTGAGGCATATAGAGGTAATAATGATGGCAATGTTGACAGTATTTTCACCTAGCACTTCAGCAACTTAGATATGACAAAGACTGGGTTAATTTAATATATCAAATTTTAAATGTTCTACAATGTCAAAATTACCACTTCACTGACTTGGTGCTTTGGAAGGAAGGCTGTGTTATCAATCACAGTGTACTCTAAGAGACTGAAGAACCTGCCATTCTCTGGGGAGAAATAAATTTGGTGTCTGGTTATCTTCCGTCAGAAATATAGTGAGCTCTCCCTCCCCAGCTCAGCAGCTGAAGCAATCCAGCACCTATGCACATTTCAGGACCTTTCCTTTCTTCATTCAACCCAAAGCCAGCCACAAAGAGTACTTGAAAGGTGGCTAAGTACCTACTTTCAGTGTTTCAACCACCCAATACTGAGAAAAAAGTTCTCTTGGAAGAAATTTTGTTCAGTTACTATTCATTAACCATGGTATTTATTGGTTTTTTATTTTAAGCACATCTGCTGTTGCTTTGAGTGCTTCTGTTGTATAATCCTATTTTAAGAAGAAAAAATACAAGATCACCTAAGCTTCCAAAGAACCCCAAGTTGTTGACTCAAATGTAAGCAATTGTTTTATTATATTCTTCTTTCTTGGAGATAACTGAATTGTTGTATTAATGTAGCACATTTACAGTTATCTCCTATTCCTTCTTTTTATTCTCCTACTGTATGAGTTTTGCATAATTCTTAGTTATTTCATAGCAAAACAAACCTATGGAACACGTATTAACTCTAAAGTTACCTGACACCAATATATTTTTTAAAAGTGACCAAAAATATTATGTTACACATAATAGCACCCTAGCTGAACTTTAAAAAAAAGTGGAAGTTGTAACATCACAATTACCCTCAAGTTTTAAAATACCTGAATGCATTATCTTCCCACCCATGGCAAAAACAGACCAAATGTTACTGTTTCTTCCCAATAACATCTAGTACCCTTTGTTAAAACTCACAATCTAAGATTAGCAGGAAATCTTTAGCAGACACAAAAGATGAAAGATGAAACTGCAGCAAGAGAGCATGGCAAATCCAAAAGATCTATTAGTGCATAAATCTACTGGAAAAAAAACAACAACAACAACAAAAGAGATAGAAAGAATTAACAAGATACAATAAAAGTTATGTCTTTAAAGCAGTAGATTATAACAGGGTGGGAAATGTTTAATATGTGTCCTCCTGAAAAGCAGTTACTATCTTTTAAATTAAAAAAAAAAACAGCTGGTATATTTTCACAGCATCTAGATTTATTTATGGTATAAAGCCATAGAATTGTAATATTATTACTCCTTTCCCACCCTGGCAGAGAATAAACATGAATTCAGAAGCACAGTGGAGTGAAAAACAAAGAAGAGGAGAGAGAAAAGGCAGCAGAGAAAGACAGAAAAGGTGAATACAGAGCTACAGAAGTGTTTATTGAGCATGCTACAGAGGTAAGCAGAGTACACACAAAAGGAAATTAAACAACCATCAAACCTCCCAACTTTGTTAGAAAATTAATTTTTAATTGTGCCACTTTCAAACTATACTGAATTTTACATTTCTAAAGATGTAAAAACTCAACTAATAGAAAATATACATGACCATTCTGTCTACATAGATAACAGAATCTATGAATCTTGAAACTAAGTACATCAATTTCAAAAAGTATTGGTCATTTAAACAGAATCAACAATTCAGATTGACAAGAACTGTTCAAATTAATTTGACCTGTAGATTCTGAGCCATGTTTTTATTAAAGTCAGATCTATTCCTAAATACAAAATATTTTGAAGATTTATTAAAACTGAATATTACAATGCAAGGTAAATTAAGACTAAAGGCACATAAACTTTGGTCCCACCTGGTTGTCAGTTTTAGAAAACTGCCACAAAATTAATCTTCCTGCAAATTTTCGCAGTACACTTTCTTTATCTTTGAAAAATACATGCACCAGTTCCTGAACTAGCTAGACCAGTCTGCACATGCTCAGAAATCCACAACCATATTCCAAATCTTAATTACAAACTAAGGATGGCAATATATATTTAAATGCACGTAAGTCATGTCAACTTCAAAAACATCTACGAAAAATATTCAGCCACAAACAAGACATTACTTAGTGCTGACATTTATATGATACGTCCCACAAGAGTGTGTACAAAAAGGTTAAGATTCCACAATGCTTTCCACATAGGGCTCAAACTTACAGAAATCACTTTGTTGTCTTAAGAAATTAATACTCTGCATCTTGTTAATTTTAACTAATGCCTACATTCATAACTGAATCTAGACCAGAATCGTGAGATACAAAAGGCCAATGTTTTTTTAAAGCAATAAAGCCTAAGGTAGTAAAAACTAAAAAAAATGCTGCTTTAATTCTTTCAGTATCATGTATCTTATTTGATTAAATAGAAAGAAATGTGACAAGCCAATAATTCAAAATAAGTTCCAAGCAGGAGAAACAAAAACTTAACCTTTTTACACACCCCTGCCTAAACATATTTTAATTCCCATATAACAATGTGCCCTAGACAACCAATTCCTTTTTCCTAGTAAATGCACAATAGCAACACTAGTTTTCCTTTTTAAGGCACGTATGTCAACTAAGTTGAAAAAGGAAAGTATAATTAAACCAAAATCATAAACAGACAATAAAAATGGCCTCCCTATAGAACAGATGAAATACAGCAGTTATTAACAACTCTGCCTTTATGCCATTTCATTTTATAACCAAGGAATGATAACAGCATGGGAAAAAAAAAAAAACAACAACAAAAAAATCAAACTCTGGTCCCCACTTTTCTGAACAGTCAATAGGTGATGACACCAAACAATGTGATACACCCTCAAGCTTCACCTCCCCCTTTTTAAATTGTTGACTTAGAGAAAGACACTCTCAGATGATGGTTTTCACCAAGGTTGTAATTATGAAGATCAATCAAGGCCTGGATAGCTTCTTCCACTGTTGCCATCTGAAGAAGAGCCATTTTGTGATCTCTTCTGAAACAAAAGTATGAAATTAGATACTTCATGAAAATTAGGAAGGGCTTAAATACTTGAATTTTTACCCATTCTAGAATCAATTTCCATAAACAAAAAGGACAGAAATTACTATGAAGACAATTTTTAACTTCTACGAAGTCACTAATTTAAAGACAAGAAAGCTTGCTTACTGAAAAAATTTAAATGCTTTCACAGTGCCCCCAGTGTTAGCAAACAGTGTTCGTAGATCCTCTTCTGCTACTGAAGGACTAGGAAAATAGGATGGGGGAAAAAAGGGTAAAGATTAATAATACATTTTATGTTTTACTCTTAAAATATACTCCCTTAAAAACTCCCAAGTTTCATACTTACGGGATATTGGATAGGTGAAGGGTTGCAGAAGGAGGAAAGATGTTCTGAAAATTTTTGGATCCAGGTTTCTTAAAACGATGCAGTGGGGAATTACCAAAATCCTTTGTTAGCCCTTGATCATCAAGTCCCTCTCGAGGTAGTTGTACAGTCTGATGTTTAGACAGAGTAACACGAATAATTTTGCCATACATTTTCTGTCCATTAAGATGGTTCATGGCTGTAAAAAGAAAAAATGCTTATTAAAAAACAATATTAACAAAGTCCAAAAGCAAAAAGAACTCTTTAGAAGAGCAGAAATAACTGAATTCTATGATTTTTAAAATAAATCTTAAGTTTACAACAGCCCTTGGTGACAAGATGATTTAAATTTATTTGCACTAGACAAGCATTCTGGCAAAAAAGCCAGTTCTCTGTTATAGGATGAAAATCCTGATTATGAATCTCTCTCTTCCTTGCCAATCCTGCTGATAAGTCATATACTTAGTTGCTGCAGAAAGAAAACTTCGTACTTTATAACTTTTTCTCCCTTCTGCCCCACAACCTAATTGCCAAGTCCTAGAATACCCTTCTTCCTAATTATCCCTCAATTCATCTCTCTATTCTCTACTTTTCACTGTCACAATGTTTTGATCTGTATAACTCAGTCTCTTAATTTATCTTCCTGTTGGATTTTTTTCTACTTTTCTCCAACCCGTTCTATTATACAGCAGCTAGATGAACTCTATAAATTCCAAATCTGATGTCATTACCTGCTTAAAATCCTTAAGGTCAGACTAGGAAAGGTATAAGCCATATTAAAGAATGAAATCTCCTCAGCCTCTTTGAACATATTTCTTGATGATGTAAAACAATACCAACTACTTTGTTAGTACTGATAATCAAGTGTAAGACAAAAACTATCCTAGCCCTCATGGAACTCGTGGTATTTTAGTACTGTACTTCCTTGCACTTTAAGCTTCAGCTATATAAAACCTATCTCCTTGACATGCTAGTTTTTCTCATCTTTAGCCCTGTGTGCATGCTGTTCTATGTATAACAATTTCCCAATCATCTAAAATCATCTGAGTCCCGCATTTTCTCACTAGTTCCACTGCATTTCACATACTTTTAATTTTCACTTATAAAATCATTATTCATAGAGATGGTACATACAACTATTAAAATTTACTTGAATTGCAAAACATTTTTAAAGTTCTATCATTCTGTTGCTTATGATAAAGTGCTATTAGCTCATACAAATGTGTTTTAAGGAATGAATCTGGGGAATAAAGTGGTACAAATAAGTAGATTAAGGCTGTTATAAAGAAAGCTATCTTAGTTCAGCTTTGAAAAATTATGAAAAGACTGCACAAACAGCTGAGTTTTGATATACTGAAGGGCAGAAATAAGAAAACAATAAAGTCCTAGGCATAGTACCTGTACTATGTACCTGTACCAAGAGGAGATGGATGAGAGAGAACTGGGATAAAAATAAAGCAAAATAACCAAAGAGCTAACTCTGGAAGTAGTCAGGTAGTGAGAGGTATTCTAGTCAGTAATCTCAAGTAGATGAGGGCTGAAGATGAGGAGTCAAGCAGCATGGCTTTTAAGTATTTTTAAAAAAGAAGCCTGTCAAAAACTGAGGCACATATAATTATTAAACAAAAAGATTATTTGAATTACTAATTTAAGCTGAATCCAGTTTAAATAACAGGATTCTACCTTGAAATCGGTTATAAGAAATATGGGGTAAATGGGCAAAGCAATCAATGATAAAGGAGGAAAAGGCCACTGTTGCACAGTGGAAATGGCACTTTTGGTTGAAAATAATCTTTTACGTTTCTCTAATCCCTGAAGAAGATATTAATAACAAATTCAAGAGATGGTAAAAGAAATCTATAGATTTTTATACAGGAATTTATAAAATGTGGAACTGGAGTTTATTAGTAAGTTTCTCCTTTATAATTCAAGGTATTATAATGTGTCGCCTCTCATTTTTAAAAAAATGAATCTCAACATCCACTTCTCTATTTTATTAACTACTCAAAGACCCAGCTTCTAGCTTTTTTTTTTTTCTCTCAACTGTCTTTTATACCAATGATTTCTAGTCTTGTCTATTATCATCTCCTTTCCTTAGGTTTATACCAACATATAAAGTTAACCTCCTGTTAAAACACCACTTTTACTGTACTATATATATCTACTTTGTATACTAATTTAGAATACTTAGAACTAAAATGATAAAGTAATTGAGAAATTCTAAATATATCTTTTAGTTATCAATTCCAAATTGTGCAACAGAGAATAGGGTCTATAGGATATTTCCTCTTTGCTTTACTGAAGCCTGCTTTTGTGAATATTCCCACATGTACTTAAAAAACAAATGCATAATTCTATATATGTGTAATTTTGTTAAGGTAATTGTGTCATACCCCTTGGAAATATTGTTTCATGATATAAGTAGATGTTCTTTTATGCTTAGGAAGTAGTATGAGGGAAATACAGAGAATTAAGAGTAGTGTTTAAATGTGAATGAGATTGTTACAAACCTTAGAGGCCATGTTAAATCATTTGGGACCACAGTTTAAGATTTGCAAACATTAAGATTTTTTTTAAAATAAACATTCTATCATGCCCATTTTAGTATTTTCTTAAATTGGATGTTTTAAGAATAATTTGTATATGTTATCCTTAAATGGTATTCTGTTAAAATTCTTCTACTAAAGTTCAAAGAGTAGTAGCTCCTTCATGTTGTATTTCCAAATAAAGTCCTATGAAAACCCAAAGGAGAACAGTGCCCAGAAATAAAGCATATTAAATTTTTAAAATTCTCACTAATTTTTTTCAATATTAAAGGTATTAATGGTGTGAGTAACATACATTTATGGTCATCTACTTTGGAAAAGCAAAATCTAGCAATGAGAAATATATTTACTATTACATAGAGTTCCAAAACTATAAAATTGTCAAAGCTTTATTAAAAAGGTCTTATAAGAAGCAGGCATGAAAGATTTACAAATGCTAAGTACTGTTATGCACTGAATTATATTCTCCCAAAGTCATATACTGAAGCTCTAATCCTACAATATGACCATCTGAAGACAGGGACTTTGAAAGTTAAATGAGGTCATAAGGATGAGGCCCTCATTCAATTAGACCAGTGTCCTTATAAGAGGAAGAGAAACCCAGAGAGCTCAGAGGAAAGTCCATGTGAGGACACACGGAGAAGTTAGTCATCTGCAAGCCAGGAAGAAGGCCCTTAGAAACAATCTGCTAGCACAAGTTTCTGTTGTTTAAGCCACTCAGTCTGTGATATTTTGTTTTAGCAGCCCAAGCAAACTAATACAACTATAGTAAAAATTAAAATGCCACTTATTTAAAATAGTCCTTATATAAAAAATATCCAGAAGAGTTTGGTTAAATTCTACATCAGGTACTTCTCAACCATGATGCCTGTATATCCTTTATATGAAGGGTAATGCCACCCACAGCTCACACAGTGATGGAAAAAATGAAACATTTGAGAAAGCTTTAATGCTTTGTGAAATGCTACTTACAAATGGCCATGACTACCCCTACCAGAGCACAGACATACACACAGCAGAAGAAGAAACATTTACTAGGCATGTAGGAGATGTTTAGCACTTTTATAAATCTTTCACTGAAGATGGATATCTCCATTTTAAAAAGTAGAGAGCCAGATGTATAGTTTTATATGTTGCCTGGGCTACCTCGATAGCTGGTAAGAAACAATGAAATTCAAACTTACTTCTATCTGCTACCAAAGGCCAAATATACCACACTGTTCAAGTTTATGAGTTTTACTGGGTGTTAAGAGCAAAAATACATAGCCCTCACATGAAAAATGACAAATTTCAGAATTAACAATGTGAAAACAACAAATGTGAGGCATCATCCCTGAATCTCCACGAACAGAATTATAACATGATATTTGCAGTCTTAGCACACTGTGAATATGCAGTCCTATTCCAGATTCATGTGATCTGACTTTGTATATAAAGACAAATGATACATTAAAATATTTACCTAAGTAGAGAATATATGTGTAATGTGCTCAATGTACATTTTAAAATTCCAAAAGGGATTAACAATGGTATATGTGGCACAAGTTTTTCATTTTGTAAAAACCCAGTATTTCTAAAATACATTTTACATGTGACTCTTTCCATTACTAAGTTTAGACAAATACTTAGAATAATTAAAATCAGGATTCCATAGATTATATGAACAGTTAACTTCTATTATAGAGAATAACCAGGAAGGAAAAATAATAAAGATCTTTAATATAAATGCTATCATTATTATGTAAAACTGTTAACTGCAATTTTGGACTTCAAACCTTTTCCATTAGATTGTACTTAAGGATTAGTAATAGGACAGCAAAATATGCAATCATGTTCATCACGTATAACTACATTAAAATAAGAAAATTAACGTGACATTTTTGAGCTCAGTTATAAAAAAGAATGATTTTCTACTTCCATAAAGGGGTTTGTTTTTATTAACAGAGTCAGATTTAAAGATGTATAGCTAACACACATTTAATCTTACCAAGTTGTGACTGGTTTCCATCAGCCATCTGTATCAGAGCACTGTCTTTCTTATTGTACAAAATCTTCACACGCTGCACATCTCCATAAACACCTTTTTTGGAGCCACAGAGAGGTAATCCAAAAATGGAATTAATTTTACATGCAAGTCAGCTGAAGATTATCTTTCTGACATATTAATGAAACATTCAGACATCAACATGATCACTCATTCAAACTCATCATTCTCACAAATGAATAAAGAAGATCAAGATTTTGAACAGTGAATTTTGAAAAGAATAATTTTTGATAAACCCTCAAAGCTATGTGAATGATATTAAATTAAAGACCATGCAAAATAAATCAGCATGCATTAAAACAAATTTTGTGTCTATGGAGAGTTTTAAATAGCAAAGAAAAATAGCAAAAAGATTTACTATTCAACTTTAAGCCAAAGTGCTAGCTACAAATAAGAATTAAGGTGAAACAAAAATCAAATCAATAATAAAAGTATAGTGCTAACAATAACATACCGAAGAGGGTAAACAGACTTTGGGGCGTAACCATCTTTAGAAGGAGAGAAGAGCAAGCAGCGTAAGACAAGAAGAGAGAAGAGTCGAGGAAGAGCGGAGATGAACAGATCATCCATAACGAAGGGTGGTTCCCGCAGAATGGTGAGGTGGTCATGGATCATGGTTCAAGGCGGTTAATTGGGGCAAGTTGGTCCGAGGAACATTTGTTCAAGCACAGAAGCATGAACATAGGGAATGGAGACAGGGAATGAAGACAAGGACAAGGAAAATAAAGGATAAGACAGGGAAGGGAATGGGCATTTGGGAAAAGACAAGGAAAGGGAAGGTCAACACACAGGGGAAAGGATGAAATGGGGAAGGGAAACAGCAATGCAGAAGAAAAAAATAAGGAATTGGGGAACAAAAAAAAAAATAAAATATAGGTCAGTACATAGGAAATGCAGGAATTTGGTCAGAAAATGGTTGGTTTATGTACTGTACAAGAAAAACTGAGTAAAATGTAGTCATCCAAGACAAATATGGGTAAAGTACATCTATATCAAAGAGTAAATTACAGCATTTCATCTCAACATAGGGAAGGAAAGCATGCACAGGAATTTTAAACTTTGAACTTTAACTGCATAAGCATGGCTGGTTATGAAATGCAGGCAAAATTCTTAAAACAAAAACAAAGGCACTCTGATTCAAACATTTTAGCATGCAGAACTGTGAATGACAATAGTATTAAATGATAAAATAAGCTTAATGTTCGTATTAACAGAGGCCAATTAAAAATGAAACAAATATTAAAATTGGACATTGTAAACTGATACATTGAGCTTCCCACATTTCATACCAGCTTTCATAGCAATCAAAATAAAATATACCAGACATAAAATGTACAACTAAAGAAAATAACTCAGCAATAAATTTTATTTAACGGGGGGGGGGGATAAAGTTGAAAATTATTTTTAGAAGACAATGACTAATAACTGCAAAGAAAAAATTACTAAGAAAGACTGGAAGAGTGCCTCGTCAAGATCTTTGGAAGAACCTTCAAAGAAAAATGTATTAGAGTAGTTCACATAAAATAAGATTTAAAAAAATGCAATGACACATAAGCATGAAATGAACAAGCAAATAATCAGAAAAGGCAAAGAACAAAATTGTTTTACAGTTAAATCTGCAAATTAGATCACATTTGCCTTTGAGAACAACAAAAAGAAAAAGCCATACTATAGTACTTCACCATATTTTTCTTAGGAAAAATAGGTAGTTAGGTTAAAAATAATAATAATAATAAATATATATATAGATATGACTGTCTAAGGAAATATTACCTAAACAAGTACATAGATTTTATTCAGAAGTAGAAACATACAGAAATACTTTGACTAATGAATGTACATAAAAAGAAAGGCAAGTGCAAAATGAAATAAACATGAGAAACTTTCACAAATGAAATGGAGTTAAAGAATGAACATTAGAAAATTATTTTACTAACCTCTTCATTTAAATTGCTAACCAACAGGACTGTATTGCCACCAGCTGAGACTCCAGGCATACCCACTCGGCCAGCAGCAGCTGCAGCAGCTGCTGCAGCAGCATTTGGAATAGCCAAAGGACTCAGAGCTCCTGGAACAGCTGCAACAGGAAGCCCTAATTTTAAAATAAAGCATATTTTACGAAACACACACAAGTCGTTTACAAAAACCAATTTAAGCACGATGGCTGCATGGCTTAGGGCTGACCCTTCCAAATCGTTCCTGAAAGTTAATTTTTATAACATTTAGAAAAATGGTTTGCTGATAATGTAGCAGAGAAAATTAACTGGTTTCAATGAAATCATTAAATATTAGGGCTAAGGTACATACCTGTAGTACGCTAAAAAATTAAATATACAATATTCCATTTCCTATGGAAAAGCAAACAAAGCATAAAGAATATGATATTTCTAAGTCAGAAACCTGAAAAATTCACTTCCATGGTTTATAGCAAGAAGGCACATCTAAAATAAATACCATCTTCAACAATAACTCAACATATTATACAAATGCTATCTTCTTCATAAATTCATATTTGAAATCAGACGATTACAGCTTAGGAAACAAATATAGTAAGTTCTTCAGTTCTTGGAGACGTATCACCCAGAATATCATTATTTAATTCATTCAAATGACCTAAAGAAAAACTTACCAAAGTTTATTTGCCTTAATTTCACACTCAAGTAGTTATAATGAACACAACAAATTTCTCAAACACAACATTTCCCCAGTCTGTTAATACACAAGCTTTCTCTTTCTTCCTATTTTTGCCTACCAGTTTTAACATTTCCTTATTTCTATTGTTCTATTCTCCAGTCTTACTGTTGTTCTATCATCTTTAAGATACTCCATTTATTCTAGAGAGAATTCTGTCTCATCCTTTTTTATCCACATTATAATTAATAAACTCGAAATTCTTCCCTCCCTTCAATTCTTACATACCAGTTTATATTTCAATAATACTAGTTCACTAATGAATTATTTATTTTTCTCCTTCCCATGAAAAAGGAAACATCCAGCCTACATGAAGTTAATGCATGACATACCTGGATAGACATGGCCCTTAGTACTGTTGTCCCGTTAAGTTCATGTTTTATTTCTTCTTTTCTCTTTCCACCAGCCTTCTTGTGTATGCCATAAGGATGTGCTGCCGCCTTTGGTTTCAGATCTAATATTTTAGCCACGTTTTTTTTTTAATCTTTTTACTTTATAGAAACTATGATTTCACTGGCAGTCTGAAGGGTTAAGATTCACAATTCTTAATCTCTTTAGTACCTGACTTACAAATTTTTTCCCTCTAATTTCTTTTAATCTTTTCTCTCTAAGCAGTTCAACAGTGGAATAATACTTTTTTCAATCTTTTTGTGGATGAGTTTTAATGCCTTTTGCCCACTTTTCCAGATTCTCCTTTTTCTTTTTTAGGTTTTACTTTGTTATGGAAATTATCCAACATTAAAGAGAGAGAGACACACACACACAGTAGAGTAACATACCCCACATACCCATCACACTGGTTTATCAAGTATTAACTCATGGCACTCGTGGCTAATCTTGTTCCATCCACTCATCCATTTTATGTATTTATTTTTTCATCCTTTTTACTTTAAAAGTAAATCCCAGAAAATTTTTAAAATAAAAACTTCTCCTATCTTTAGTAGTCTTTGATGCCTTTTTGGATTCACTAGTGTGGATCTTTGTAACCAACTATTCCTACAGCATGTCAAACCTCCCCATTTTAAATACTGTAGCTCTCATTATACCTTACAGGTTGCTTCCATTTAACATTCAATGTATATCTTAATTTGCTGCCAATGACAAGTGTACAGCTATATTACCAATTCTTACACATACATTCACTGTAATTTTGTTTTTGAACACTCTTAGAAAATGACCCCTCCCTCTCCACTTTTAATTATCATTCCTTGAAAGTATTTTTCAGATAGTTGTGGCTGAATGTACATAGCATTCAACTTAAGTTTATAACACAATTATTCAATAGTGGCAGAAACTCTAGATGTAGGCATTACGTTGTCAAATCATTCCCTTGTTTCCCTGCGTTTAATTGGCTACTCTTCAGTAGAAAAAATAACTTAAAATTCTGTTAAATTCCTTGGTCTTAATGGGATCCAGTCAGTGGCCCAAGACAAATACCAGCAACAATACATGGCATACAGAAGAAAAAAGTTCAGTATTAATTCTCAAATTTCATTAAGAATAAAATATTTTTTTAAAATCCATCAAAGACACTTAAGCAGCTCTCCTCCGCAACCAAAAATTAAATCAGTTTAATTTCTGGTTCCATTTCCAACTCTACCAAACATCTTTTTAGGTCTCCCTAAACCAAAATAATTTACTGAACTAATTAATTATAATTAGATACCAAAATTAATATAAAAAACCCCTAAATCCATAGCATTTTCCCTGTAAATCTCTTGACTCTTACCACCATCTTCTGTTTATTAAAATAATCCTATTTATCTAATAGAATTGTCTTCAACTTTGTATCCCCACACTGAAAAAGTTCTCTATCTTTTAGGTCTCAGGACCCTTTTACACTCTTAGAAATTACTGAGGACCACAAAGGCCCTTTGTTTGAGTTATATCAATTGATATTTAACACATCAGAAATAAAAACCAAGAACTGTTTTAAGAAGAACAAGAACATATGGTCATATATTCTATGAGCCTCAGAGAAATGTATGCTAGGTGAGAGTAAGAGTCAAAAGACAAATAATATTTTGGTATTATCATGAATATAGTTTTGACTTTGTTAAGAGTCTGAGAGATCTCCAGATTATTTTGTGAACCACTGCCATGTATACTTCATATGATGTTTTATACATATGTGGTTCTCAAGAAATACAAGGGAATTAAAAAGATACATTTATTCATTTTGAAGAAAATGCTGTAATAGAGTTTGAGTATATAAAAAAGGAAAAAGAAAAGAAAAAAGAATGTGGGACACACAGATAGATTACACACTACTGACACTTCCAGAATTAAGTTCTAAGTCATCTATTACTCATCTTTCCCTGCTGACATTTCAAGGAAAATTATTAATTCATGAAACATAAAATACCAATCTACCTAAATTTAATATATCAATCTAAACAAGACAGTCTAAGCTTAATACTTCATTTTTGCAGAAAGCTTCTTCTGAAATTGTAGTAATACATCTCTTCTGAAACACATCTCTACAATGTCAACATACAATTCAATAATCTCATGAAAATTTCACCAAAATATTCAAAGGTGACAGAAAATTTGTTCAAAGAAACTTTAAATATTCAAGATAATTGTTTTTTGAAATACATTTCCCGTTGAAATTTGGGTTTCATAATGAAGATAAGTAACTTGGTGGCAGAGTATTATTTAAAACATTAAGATTTATGGAACAATGATCACTGAAGACTTAAGAGAGAACTGAAATTAATTTAAGATATTAACTAAAAACTAAAAGTCCAGGCTGGAGTCCTTTTTAGTGTGACAGACTGCAAGACTTTTAAAAATGCCACCTTTAATTAGACAACACTGCACTTTAGTAACAGTAAGACTGCAAATTTTCTAGTGAGAAAATGGGCTCAAAGGAGATGCAATTTACCTCCTTCTTGTAAGGAGATAATGGGAAGCTTAGCAAAAAGTGGAGTGTAAGCTGTGAGAGCCCCACTGTTGTTACTATAATCCAAATGCTACTTCAATGTCGCCCCACTTTTCTATTATCATGGCCATTGTGCTATATTTTTCTACCAAGTCTTTTTTTTTTTTTTTTTTTCTTTTTAGGAAGCCCAGGGTATGGTGTAAGAGTACTTAAGAGATTAGGGTATCATTGTCCTTGATGCCATTAGCATGTACTTTTCTTCCACTATTTCCTCCCACAGGCCAAAAACTTAGAAAAACTATTTAAGCCATCTTTATACAGTTCTAAATCCCTGGAATTAGTCTTCAGTTTTTACTGGACTTTTAAACCTCTAATGAATGATTCCATAATTTCTCTCAGTATGCTCTTTTCTGAAAAATTACTATCAGAAAATTTTTAAAAAATTAGGTTTGATCTAAATGTCTTCTACAACAAAAACCACCTACAAAATATTTCATGATGCACTATTTATACCATAATGATAAATTCTGAAAAATTCTGTATTTTATTTTTCATATTAACTCCTAGCTATAAGTCAATAAATTTACCATCTTCCCTTTGTAAAAATTGTTTAAAACATGTTACATACACTGGCTCCTAGCTCTAATTTTAATGATTTACATCTTCAGCTAAGACATCAGGTATGCTGGAAAAAATTTTTTAATGCATTTTGATGATGAGAGATTAAAAATGCCTATTCTACTTCCAGAATTGTTAGAACAATAAAATAATGTTGAAGAGCTTCATAAACTGCTATACAAAGGTATCACAGGGTTACTTTCCATGTGAAATGATCTTCATTAGGTGGGCCATCCAGCCATTTTGAGTGATTCGCCAAGTTTATAAATTTCTCATTTTAGTTCTGACACATTACTAACCCTTCCTTTGCTGAAATGGATGAACACACAGCCATGTATATGATATGAAGTCCAGTGGGATGAAGTGATTTAACTTACTTATCCCTCATTCCTTAAGGTCACATAAACATTTTGCTCAGAAGAATTAAAGAATTAAACTCTTTGTTAACTTACTTTAAATCATTTACAAATTTATCTATGATTTTTAGCAAGGTTTATATTTCAGATTTACAGAAAAACTGATGATTCTACAGAGTTCCTATATAACCTGGGTACTTCCTTTTCTCTCTACTATTGACATCTTACATTAGTATAGTATAGTTGCTCCAACTAATCAGCCAAAATTGATATATTATTATTAACTAAAGTCCATACTTCATCAGATTTCTTTGGTGTGCATCTAATATCCTTTTTTTTTTTGTTCCAGGATCCCATATTACATTTAGTCATGTCTCCTTAGGCTCCTCTTGACTATGACAATTTTATCCATGATTTTTCAAGATAAAGAATTTGTTTTATCCTTCATTACCCATTCTAAAACTTCTATCCAAAGTTGATTACATTTCCTTTGGCCTTACTTCTTTAATCTCTTCAAGATATCTGGTAGCTGTCTCACATACTACTAAATAGAGGATTGGGGGTGGAACTCGGAGGCCCTTTCTAATTCATAAAGTATAGGGTCTTGGGTGGGGAGGGCAGTTTTTACATTTTATTTTCTGATTTGAAACTGAAACTTTCACTTTTGACAAAAATGACAAACACTATTCTTTCCTGAAACAATCCACTCCTCCTCTTCTACCGCCTTCCTTTCAATTCCTTATTTTGTCTGCTGGAATCCATTCTATCATTAACAATTGCATTTTTATTCAATGTGTTCCTTAGAGAAACTTTTTAATTAAAAGCTTGCTTTATCCCAATGAAACTTTTCTTATAACTCTCTCGAAAAGTCATTTTTATCTCCCTAAACCCTTCTCCAAAGGAAGGAAAAAGGATGCATTATTCATCATTCTACTCTACCACCCAATGTTGCTTTCATAACTGCAGTTCTACCACCATCAATTAAGACAGATTCTGCATCCAATCATTTCTCATCAAAACAACCATCAGGACACCAGAACATTTTCTCTTGTCACAGAAAGACTTCAGCACCTGGCTTGATTTCCTCCTTCTCTCCAGCCCATCATCATCTTGTGATATGTCAAACACCCTTAGTCCACAATTTCTTTAAAACTTCTACTTTGACGATTTTTACTACATCAATCCATTTTAGCAACTTCTCTTGCCACATCTTTGATTTTTCTCTTTTTTGTTACGCTATTCATTTCTAGTATTTAAAATCCCCTTTCCTGACTTCATTCTTCCATCTTAATTCTCCTACTCCATACAATTACTGAACCCATTTTTAGCCTCTATGTTGACTAGTTCCCTTCCTATTTTTCCTTGGCTTGACTTTATAGTATAGCCCAAGTATTTTTTTTTTTTTTAAATGTTCTCAATGCCAGACATGGATAAATCCAATCTTGTATTCTGGCTAAACTTTCATCGGGATAAGTATTAAGAGTGAAAACATCCCAATTTTAGTATATGTGCTACCCAAGTGAGCACTAGAGTGAAAAGACACATACACACCCCAAAATTGATTCCATAAATATTTTGGTATTTAACACTAGCTGATATCCAAGTCTATTTTTAGGTCCCCTACAAATCTATCAGACTCAAGTGCCACATCCTACTCTTAATCTTGTTATGTTCAGAAAATCTAAGAATGAGATCAGAATTTCAAGTTTTTCAACCAACTTAAAAATTACTCCCTTCTTTCATCTGTTTCCCCTTTCTCCCTTTCTTCATAAAAACAAAGAATGGTGAGAAGAAAGAATATGGACTACACAGCTGATGACTTCGTATCTGGCCCTAGCTCCACCCTTACATTTCCCCCCGACATTTCTATGTGAGCTTGATAGTAATCCCTTCTAGTTCTCAGGATAATCCTAAGCAAGCAAGTACTTTTCTATTTTTTAGGCTCCAGCATTTAAACTATACTCTAGAACCAACCCTCTACAATCAGTTCTAGGACTTACGCTAGCCTTAAAAACAAATACTAGGGGTGCCTGGATGGCATAGTTGGCTAAGCATCCAACTCTTGGTTTCAGCTCAGGTCGTGATCTCAGGATCTTAGATCAACCCCTGTGTCAGGCTCCACACTTAACATAGAGTCTGCTTGAGATTCTCTCTTCCTCCTCTCCTCCCCCTCCCACTCATGCTCTCTAAAATAAATAAATCTTCAAAAACAATCCACAAAAGACCAAATACTAGTTAATATAAAATGAGCGTTCATTGTATGCCAAGCACTATACAAATTGCACTTATTAACACATTTAATGGCCTTGTAACACTGTTTTATATCCATTACAAATATGGAGGCCAAGAGAGTGAAGCTGAGACAGATTTTGAACTCAGGACATCTGGATTTGGAGCCCCTATGATTATATAGTTCCTCAGTGCAAACACATTTCCTCCCACCCTGCTTTACTCCTCAACTACCATTCCATTTCTTTTTCCTTTTTTATAGCACACTTCTTCAAAGAGTAACAAATGCTTTCTTATCATACTTATATCCTTAATCCATTTTAATTTGATTTATACCCATCCCTCATGAATAACCTTATGGGAACTACTGAACTAAATAGGAACTTCTAATTTTAATCCTATTTATTTCATCCCTCAAGTTCTTGCTTCTTATTTTTTCTCACAATATAAATGTGCACTGCTTAAGTCTCAATTTTAATTTCAAGTCATTAATCCTCTTGTCCTCTTATACCTAAAGAATCTTAAGCCAAGCTTTTAAAATATCACACATCTGTTCTCCCAATTCACAAGTTCATGGAACTATTGTCCAAGTTGTAGGCAGAATTTCCTACTGTCTAGTGGACTTCTCCCCTAATTTTTTGTAAGTACTCATATCAATAAGATGTTAAGTACTATTCTTTTATGTTTACTTTTTTCTATATTTGGTTTTCATTCACATTTCATGTCCCTGGATTAAATTCACAACTATATGTTACTTAGAATCTCCAGACTCCAATATGGCTTTTTAATAACTGAATGCTCGTCACTCTCTAGATAAGATATATACTTTATCACATCTGCTCCTGCTTTTTCTTATTCATATCCAAATCAAATGGCCTTTGGCCCACTAAACCCTCCCAATTTCTCCTTCAGATAATGAATCTCATCATGCATTTCATTATGCTCTAATACCACACCAACTCTATTTACAGATTTCACTTTGCCTCACATGAGAGCTATCCATATGTTTGCTCCTCCACCAGACTGTAAACCAGATTACAGAACAGAAACCCTATAATTCTTCTGAATTCCTGCAGTGCCTAGGATAGTGCTAAAATGAATGCTGAATAATTCAATGAATGAATTAACCAGGATGTCACTGAGGTGAGGCAGAATCCTAGCAGGGATATGAAATGCTCAAGCAATTACTTAACAAGGGTATCGGAAATATCTAGGAAGTGGGGCATAGAGGAAAGGTAGAGAGTAATACCTTGAAACTGAAAGCAAGATCAACAGGGAAAACAAAGTATAAAAGATAAAAGGGAAGCTAAACATGAAGTTAGAAAGAACTCAAGGGGGAAAAGATCAAAAAAAGAAGAATCCAAATGAGATTTCCTACATGTTTTCTATTGTTTTCTTGGTGTATCTTTAGAGGAATTAGTGAAAATCTTCTGCCTAATTTTTACCTGCTTTAGATAGAGGCACATTTTATACTGTGGTCACAAACACAGTTATTCTTCTATTAATTATAGAAACAATAGTAACATACTTCAGAAAGGCTTTTCTTTGTTTTAGCCATACAATGTTAACTGTCAACTCTTAAAAACCAACACTTTTTCAAAGTAAAATCTACAGACTTATTTAATTTAAACCTACCTTTTATATCCAAAGGCTAGTGTTGGTTACTAGCCTGAAAAATATGAACAATAACACTAGGATAAATTCAAATATCTGACAGACTGTCTTGAAAATGAAGATAAATACAATTTCTTAAAACTATAGCCAAGAACAATATAATGGGTGTACCTAACAGATTAGTTCAAGCAAAGGCTATGTGATCAACCATTGAGAACTTTATATGAAAATTTTACCTTGGATAGTTAAAAGGCAATCTGTGAATAACATTTTAGCCCTACAAAAATAAGCTTATCCTATTTGAGAATGTTAGCAAATAAGTAAATATGCACCAACATGATAATGTTATTTCTTTTAATGTTCATATCACATCTGTGGCCTGATATACCTCCAAAGCATGGCAACACATTTCCCTTGCCAAGAAAACAAAAATAATTCCAGATTTAATACACATTCATTCAAATATTATTTAAAAAGGGCTCAAAGAGTTAAACTCTCTAAAGGTTATTGTTTCAAGTTAATTTTTTATTTAGAAGTTAAAATTTTATCCACTGACAGGTATTTTAAATGAATAATTCTATTTCAGCTCATTACTTATTTTCTAAAGTAAATATTTTAAAGACTGAGAAATTAATATTTTAAAAATTTAGCCAGAGCAAAATGGAGGATAGGTCAATAATCCAAAGAACTTAACATCGTTTTCTAAGACTGCAAACGTAGAGAAGTTTCAACTCAACTTCTATAGCTTCTTACTTCTTATATGTTAAAACAGAAATAAATGAGAAAGCCAAAGTTATGGGACAGTGAGTTAGCACAAGTATTTTCATGTGACTTCTGACCAAAAGTATGATTTCTACTGAACATGATAAAATACTGCTTTTCTAATTATATGGCTTTTTAAAAAAATTTTAATGTTATGGCATTCATTGATACACTCTAAAAATCTATGTAGTTTAATATTTCTAGAATGTTTGTGTATTTGTTTTAGTTTTTGTTGGACAATGACTGGCAACTGTGTAATTCAGTCTGATTTTATGACCATAATTTTCTTTGCTATAATGCAGTCATAATGGGATATTATAGATTAGGCTTTTGCAAAAATTAGGATTTTGGTTTTTAAGTTTTAATGTACATTTTGTGAAAACAAAAATACAAATTCAGCTTACTATATTTTGGTTTGCATGTTATATATATCTCTCTATTTTGGATTCAATTTTGAAGGGACATATGAACAATACCTTTGGTTTTGCAATCATATAATAACCTGGTTAAACATGGAATGGACTGGGCAACAAAAAATCTGTCTTAGCAACAGAACCTTAGTATATACGGGAAAAAGGGAATTAGTGTATGGGGGAAAATTAAAATTATAGGATTTACATATTTACTACATGTATAACACTGTTCTATTATTAGCTCCACAGGGAAAAGAAGACCAGCTAAAAGGCCCAGCTAATCTAATAGTATATTTTATTCAGTTGTTTGTTAAGAGCATGAACTTTGGAGCCAGACTGCCAGAATGCCTATCTCAGCCACTCACTAATTATGGGAATATGAGCAAACTGCTTATCTTTTTGTGTCCCACTTCCCAAATCTATGAAGTGGGGGGCAATAAGAATAACTTCTTTTAGGGATAACATAAGGATTAACTCACAAGGGCTAAGAATGATGCAGGCACTTAATACATAGCCAAGAAATGGCTAGTGATTAATATCCATATGTATCAGACAACCTTTTGGTTCCAGGCATTGAGATAATTTCATTCTAAGCCATATATTTTGTTTTTGCTACAAAATATATGAAATGAAGAACTGTAGCAATTAAGGTGGCTTAAGTAACTCCTTCCAAACTAGTAATTTTCTAAATATTTATTCCTATCACAGGAATTATCCCAAAAGACAGTGCAGTCAGATTTTTATAGGGAAAACAAATAGTGGTAGAAGAAACAGCTAATCCCTTCCACCAAAACCAATCATCTAAAAGGCCCACTTCTTATAAACTGGCATAAAGTATCCTTAAAACTCATTTCAACCAGCATTTCTTTTTAGGAAAGTCTACTTAATGGCCTACACATCACAAAAATTAACTGAAAGTAGCCCTATAAATTCACGAAAATACCAACTGATAATTTTGTTCTTCCTAAGCTCTGTGCCTACTGAATGGTTCAGTAGAAAAACAAATAAGAATTTCCAAATGATATTCAACTTGGAAGATACTGAAACAGCTTAAATTTACTCAATACCTAATAAACAATGAATGAATATTTTATTTTCTAAAAATACACACATGGGAAAACATAGGCAACACTTAAATATAAGAAAATATATGAGTACTGCTCTATTAGCTCACTGCTACATACTAATTAAGTTCCAATTAGTCTAGCTTTGCAGTTTCCTCACCAATCTACTGAAATAGAATATATCAAGATAGCGATGTTTCACAAAAGGTGTTTGTTTTCACTGCACATCCTATAGAATATTTAAAAAGTATAAACAGACTACACATACACATGAATACAAGGAAAAACACCACCTGAGATATTTTAATCCTTTGAGAAAACTCACACTGATCTGTAGATCATTATTTCTGACACTTGGCTACAAGAGAAGAGATTTATATTTATTGGTATTTAGTAAGAAAATACTATTGCTTCCTGGTTCTTTATTTTAGGGGGATGAATTCCTTCCTGAGAGAAACATATCTGAATTTTAATTAACTTTGTTTAGTCCCTTATCTACCACCCATTCCCTTTTCTGGACCACTGGTTAAGACCAAAATAAAAAATAATTATTACATTAATAAACAAAAACCACTCACCTCTGGACTAAAGTCACTATCTCAAATCACTCTGGGGCTACCAGAACCTGGAGGTAATCTGCAGTCTCCAAAGTTTAAAGGAGTACTGGAAGAATCTAGGCTGTACCAATTCATACACTGGTTTAAATAATTAATGAAAAAAAGCTGAGCATCAATTTCTTCCTCCAAAAACCACAAATAAATTCAACAATTTATTGAATTGTTCTGTACAAGTTGTATTACAAGGTAAACAGACCTAGTTGATGAAGGAAAACTCTATAAAAATTTTCAACTAATTAATGTAGAGAAATATGTGAATTAGGGGAGAAAGGCAACATTCACAACTCCCAAATGAAATAAATTAAGGCACAAATCATTGGTGGATACTCAAACCATTAGCAGAAAAATATAATGGAAGGATCAGAATGTCACCATCTGAATCACAATCCATCTTAAAGCATCACTAAACATGGGATAACCAGATGTTTTATGCTTCCAACTGAGATCTAATATGAAACACAAGAATACCTATAAAGTATTCTTGCTTGAAAAATATGAATAAATAACAGAACCTAAATCTAATGAAGCTTTTGGAGCTAAATTCCGGTTTACATAAAAAATGCCAGTGGATGGAGGAACAAGTTAAGATGACACTACAAACAACAGCCATACCAATCAAGATTATAGGACTTTTTCTCAAAATAACAAGGTTTCTTCATTAAGTCAGTGGAACTGAGGGTGAAGATGGAGAGGACTACCAGTCTTAGAAGAAATAACAGATTAAGTCTTAGGAGAAATAACAACCAAATGCTACCTATGGCCCTTGAAAGATCCTATTCCGAACAAATCAATTCTTAATATACATTTTTTTTAAGACAATCGGGGAAATTTGAAGATGGATTGGGTATTCAATGACATTAAGAAATCACTGTCAAATTTGATGGGTATGATAATCATATTATGGTTTGATAAGAAAATGTCATTATTTTAAAGATATTATGATGATGTTTGAGATGACATGACATGATGTCAAGGATTTCCTTCAAAATACAATAGAAAAAATGAACAGATAAAACAAGTGTAACAAGTACTAAATCAAGATGGTGAGGATGTGGGATTCACTATATTGCTATATAATGACTGAACTCTGACAGTAAAAAGTTTTTAAAAATTACCATGAGAATAACCCACTCAAAAGTAACAAGTTTCAGAAATCACTTAAAAATAGCTTTCAAAGCTTATTTGTTAATTTTATGTATCACGAACACATAGGAAAAAAATTCAATTTATCAGAGCAATTATACCAAGATATATTTATTTGGCATGAATAAATGTGGAAGTATAAAATACTGTTCAATAGCTATTAAGAAGGTTTTTTTTTAGTTTTTTTTAACATTGCTAAAAAGCCAAAATTTAGCATCTAAAAATTACAAACCTTTCTCTATAGCAGTAATTATCAACTCACATTACATAGTAAAACCATCTTGAGATCTTAAAAAACTACAAACTCCTAGGACTCTCTACTCATGATTCTTAGTCTAGGGGGTAGGGCCTGGTGATTTCAGTGTGCAGAAAAACCTGAGACACTATTGAATGGAACTACAGATGTGCCTTTATGAACAAAGGTTTATTATACTTTCTCCATTATCAATTATTTTAAGGTCAACATATTTCTCATGAAAAATTTGTTTAGCCTTTCTGTTAAGGCCATATAAGATGGCTGACTGCTACTTTATTCAACTCAAAATACACAGAAAGCTTTAACGTAAGTATTCTCTGTATATATTATCTTCCCTAATTTTTAAAAGGTAGACAACATGATCATGAAAAATTACTTCTAGAAATTTTTCTAAAAGTGAGCCACCCCTTAATAAATTACACTTCTTAAACATGATAAAATGATCATAGTAACAATGTCTCAATTTATAAATCTCAAGAATTTTTATCACCTTGTTCTATGAAGCAGAATATGTGAATAACTAATAGTCTGCCAGGTTTGTGATTATGTTATTTAGATGTCAGATTTCCAATTAATTACAAAGCCCTCAGTCTTCCTTCCTGGAAAAAATTATATTTTCTGAGACACTGTAATTCTTAGTTACTACAAGAAAAAAGAGAAGCTAAGTATAAAAGCTAGTCTTAAAAAAATTACTGTGTAAAATAAACCAATTAAAACGTACTATTGTATTGATTCCAAATTCAGTCAAGTTCTTATATATAAAAATTATACAAGGTAAGGTGAATGCCCCTAAATATCTGCAGAAAAGAAGGATCACCTAAGTACTTGTGTTCTTACACAATCTTTGAAACATAGGGAGATCTATTATTTCATTTTGAACAAGTACTGAGGAAGACTCAGCAGGAAAAGGATCTCATCGATACTAGTGAGTTGTATGCTCAAGTCACCTGACTTATTAAATTTCACTGGAGGCAAATAAGCATAGAGAAGATTTAGTTACCATTCCAGAAGTCATGACCTCACTAAGGTTAATACTGGATGTTACTATAAAGGGTGTTTGAAAACTACTTTAAAAGGCAAAACATAGATGGTTCCTTATAAAGATGACAATATCCACAAATGTCTGGGGAAAAAAGTTAACTTCATGTCCCATAAATGGATACTTTTGGATTGAGATAAATGATTAAAAAATCATTTTTCTATAAACTGGCTAATCTTAAATACTGTGATATCAAGTTGGAGACTCAGCTCATGCTAAGTATGAATACCCTTAATATACATTTTACATATACTGTACATCCCAACAGAAAGAACCTAGACAACCAATTCAGAGACTTGGAAAATGTCTAATAAGCACTTGAAAATTTTAAGTTAGCTCATAAAGTAGTAAAAATTAAAATAATCTGACACATTCCTACTCCTATCAAATTAATATCCAAGCAAATCTAAAAAATAATACTCAATGCTGGTAAGCAAAAAAGTGAAATAGCCAGTCTCATATACCATTCATATTAGTTTAGTATCATCTTTCTAGAAAGAAATTTGCAGTAAGAATCAGGAGTCTCTAACATTTTCTTCAACCCAATAAATCTAGCTCTAGAAATCTAGTCTCTGAAAATAATCTGAAAGATAAAAATGTTATGCACAGGGTGTTTGCCACGATGCTATGTATATATTAATAAAAAGTATAGAAGTAAATTAAATGTCCAATAAAGGTACTTTCAAAAGTACTACAAATCCACTAGCATGCTAGACAGCTATTAAAATTTTTTTAAATTCTTACTAAAAAAATTTTTTTAATATTACAATAAAACATAATAAAGAACTGCACATGCAGTGATTTTAATTTTGTACAGAAATATGTATTTACACAGAAAATGAAGAAAATTGTTACCTCTTGTAAATTATCAAAACTACTACAGTCCATACTATTATTTGATTTTTGAAACTTTTAACTCATCTAACATTCAAAAAATATCTGGGGATACTTAACATAAAAACCAAATTATAACAAGATGCAAAACCATTAAAACATATAAACAATAAAGTCATTTAGTAAAAAAGGGTGAATTCACATATTTTCCCTTTCATCTTTCTTATCAAGCAGAGTGAAGAAATAAAGATATATTGAAATATTTAAAATAGAGCTAGAAGATGAAGACAAATTAAGTAGAAGGCAACTTTACTCATTTGCTTTTAATGCAAAAAATGCAGAACACCTGAAAAATGAATAATAAAAATACAGAGGAAGATAAAATTATGCCAGGGACTCATAATCTTTAATGAGAAAGACATTTCATTATTACTTAAAAGAAATTTCACTGGGGCCATGAGGTTACAAGGAAAACAGTGATGAATTCCCTGGAAGAATCAAGGTGACTTCTAACCAGGACCCCACCCAGAATCCAAACACACACAGACATGTCTAACTATACCCAAATGAGCAAAATGCACAACTCCTTCAAGTCCAAGGAAGAGACTGTTATGGTCCTGTGCTTGATGGTAGCTGGAATTTCTTGATATTCTACACATAAGTTGTTTAATGAGCTGCAGGTGAATTTTTAAACTTCTCATAAACTGTATGTAAAATCTTGATGTCACCTATTTTGTGTTAAAGATTAAATAATGTATCTGATCCAGTAGAACTGCTGTGCCTAGCAGAATGCCAAGTACCTGGGAATTATTCAATAAACATAGATTTTTTTTTCTCTTCTATAAAATAATTTCTATCAGTAAATAACTTAAGAATCTATAGTAATAATTATAACCATGTATTACTTATTGTCTCACTTTTAACTTTACCTTAAAAATGGTACATTATGAAATAGTCAACTTAACAAGCCAAGCTGGGGAAATAAAGGTTTAAACTAAACCCACAGAGTGATAAGAGATTCTGTCAGAAAAGAATGTTATTAATAACCTAAAGAATCTTTAAAATCATGACAAACAATTATGGTTTATGCTAGATATATTAGAAAATTAGAATTAAAGGGTGAATTTTTATCTATTACCAGAATTAATTTCAAATTATCACTTGTTTCTCTTGTGCACAAGGTGTCTGTTCATGGAAGTATCACTTGTATTACTACATATTTATAATGGATAGTACAACTGTTACATATCTACAGTAAATATATATCTACTTGTAAGAATTACTTCATTATAATATGCTTTTTCTGAGGGGCATAAACTGAACTCTAAGAGCTAGTTTATAACTCATTTTAATCTTGGGTTCCATATGAGCAGAAAAGATAATCTTACACTTATATAAGAAATCAAGAATTTCCCAAACACAGCAAATAGAACTGTAAAATTTCATCTTAAGTTATAGACCACTTCACTCATTTGCAAAATAACATTTTCCCTTATTTTTTCTTTATCCTGACTCCATCTACTAGTTGCAAATTTTTGCATTGTTTTTCTTCTGTGTATGAGGTGAGTCAAATCCATCGCAGAATGAGGTGAAATATAAATAAGAAAACGTAAATGCCAAAATAAATTTTATAGAAAATTCTTCCTAGTTTAAATTGTTTTTTAAGAGACAGGCTATAATATGTTGAAAGAAATCTGTATGACTACTTCCGTTACGTGTTTTGCTTGTTCACTTTTCACTGTTTCTATGCAGTGCTAAATTATAACATTCAGATTAGCCCTGAAGAATATGCACAAGGACTGTAAGTAAACCTAGGCTTAGACCTAGAGTGTGACATCAAATTTAACATGAAATAACAACTCTACAGTATAGTATCTCTTCATTAGAGCTTTTCTTCTCTTATTTTGGGGAAGAAAATGAGGATGGTGAAAGGAATACAGCTGATAAAATTTTCACAACACTTTAGGTTTTTGTCCCAACAGCATTCAAATGTCCCTTATCAAAAAAAAAAGTAAAACCTAACACAATTTCTAAAATTCCAAAATGGGGGATTCATTATACTTACTGGAGTTTAACAGGCACCTTTCCACTTGGCAAAATGGGAGAAAAGTGGTATAGACAATAAAAATCATACCTAAGAGGGATGTCTCCTTGGCAAATGCTGCAGCAATAGCTGGGTCCAAAGCAGGCTGTCCATCCCCAGATGGAAGATCAGGTCGAGTATAATCCCTACTTTTATCATTGTTGTATTTTACATTCAAATTCACAAGTTTGGAAAAATCAATCCTTAGGGTACAGCAAGCATTATAAATATTCTGACCATCTAGGGCCTGTAAAAGTGAATAAAGTATATCAGCAGTCTTAAGGAATGAAAATTAGTAAGAAACAGGACTTCGACAACAAAATCCAGCAATGAAGACCTGCACATAAAAGACACCAGGAGAGGGATCAAATATCATACATTATTCTGTTATCCCAGTTGTACATGTATTTGTTTCCACAAATACTATCTTTTTAAAACAGAAAATGCTACTTAAATCTAAAATACAACCAGTTAAATATATATGCTAATGCTTTTAATTCAAAAAAATCTGCAAATAATTCAATTTAAAAAAATGAACAAGGATTACAAATACAGTCAGTCCTGCCAAAGTCATACCATAATAGCCTGCATAATACTTTAATTTTATTATACATACACATTTTTTGCTGGATGGTAGTACTTAGAAGAATTAGTGTAATTTTATAACGTATAACTTTTATTTGAGGTCACATTTTATGAAGTGCCTCAAGCCAAATAAGTATCACTATAATGCATAATAGTGATGCAAACACTATTATTTCCTTAACTTGAGGAGTTCAACCTGAATCCAAATAGACTGTTGAATTAGAAAATGCAACGTTATCCCAGGAAAGCTCAGGAATAAAGAGTGCAAGCTCTAGATCTGAAAGCCTACACTCAAATTAGGTCATCTTGAACAAGTTACTTAACCTCTTTGAATCTCGGGATCTTTCTTAATCTGGAAAACAGAGATGATAATGGCTGCCAGGATCCTCACAAGATTACCTTGAGGATTAAATAAAAGATCATATGTGAAAGTACAATGTGAGTTATAATTGCTGCTGTTATGATTATTATGAGTTTTTTTTCCTGGTACTATATAATCACCATTTCTTATTCCAACTAAAGAACGAGGGAATATATTGTTATTTTTTTATTAGAAGAATGAACATTTACTGTATCAAATGGTTCAGAAATGAGAAACATGTTTACCTCTATAAATCACTGTGAAAATGACAGTTCTTCTGATAATACATCAATAGATTTAAGCCTGATGTTTATACAGACCAAGATCCATTAGGTAGGTAAAGCTAGAACTATACGATTTTAGGAGTAGACCAACATGTTTCTGCATGACCTTTTTAGAAATGGGACTGAAATATACATGAACCTTAGGACAAATTCAAGAGATTGTTGAATTTTCCCCTCCAACCCTCACTACTTATACTTCCATTGTTAGTCTTTTTCCAAGCTGTTCTCTTATAAAGCAAAATGCTACAGGGCAAAACTTTCCAATTAACTGAAAATAGCTGCCAAAAATTTTAACTAAGAATTTCGTTGGCTCTATCACTCAAGCTGCCTTTACACAGCAGTAGTACCCAGAGCTTTCAAAAACAAACAAAAACAGAGTACTGAGCTGCCATCCCCAAAGATTATGATTTCTTAGTTCAGGATACCGAAGAGACCCAATGATTTTTTTTTTTTTTTTTTAACAAGCAATCTACATGACAAGAACCTAGGTGGGCTCTGGACCACAGTTTGAAGAAAGCTATAAATTCTCTTAAACAAAACCTAAAGGTATACTTTGCCGGCTAACTGAATTCCCAGTGCTTAAGATGTATTTTTCACCTCCCACTCATATGGAACTGTTACTAAAAGACAAGAAGGTAGGCTCTCCTTCTAAACTTGTATTCTTTGCCCATAATTTTATATAACTTCCATTGTTTTAACAAGCATAAAAATGTAGCAACTGAACTACAAAGTTTAGAACCAACTCATTCCATAACATACTGAGATATATAAGGATGACTGCAAAATGGGAAGAGATTTGTAACACAGCAGATGCTGGGAGAGTTATGACATGGGAGGAAAGTTCTAATATATTGTGTTGTGTTCTACGAATACAGCAGAGAGCAAAGAAGACAAGGTACCCACTTTTATGTGACTTACAGTAAAACTGGAAATACAGACATCTACCAATAATTACAAATTTGATCTGTGGTAGTGAGAACTAAGAAAGGAGGGATATAATGTAGATGGAAGTTTATGGAAGACCTGAGACCTGCAAACCTGAAAGACAGGAAGAGTTGGACATAAAAAGACAAAGAGAAAGCTGTAGAAGCAAATGGAACATCCAGCTGTTAAGCCTGAGAACTCAGAGAAAATACAGCACATGCAAGCTATTTTAAAAAGTCCAATATAGTAAAAAGTGAGACAAGCTGTGGACTGATTAAGAGTTTTGTAAGCCACATTAAGGACAGCACTTTATACCAAGGACAAAAGTCAGTCACTCAAAGGCACTGAGAATGCAAGTTATAGGACTTTAAGTTGAGATCATTCTTAGTACTCTGGAAAAACAGGAGTTGGGGAAGAAGTCAAAGTTGTGAGCTGAGTGAAAAGGCCACTGAAGTAAGGATTTAAGAAATGACGGCTTAGATTGGTGCTTTAATCAAGCTGTGATTCACAGACTAGCAGCCGAAACCTATCCGGCTAAGGATAAGGAATCTATGTCAGAATCTGTATCAATATCACACTAAACACATTTTAGCTAGAAGTATGTTGACTTGTATTTCGGCAAAAGCTCCTGGTAACATCAGAGACCAGCACTCTGAGTAACACCTGGCTTAGACTAGGGTGGTGGCGAGCTGGGAGACAAAAGGATAGATGCGACAGAAATTTAGGAAGAGAATCAATAAGATTTGGTGATAGGCTGAACGTAAAAGGAATAAAAGTCATGTTTTCTGGCTTGTTACTGATGTCAAATTTGGTACCCTGAGACTTACTATCACAGTGAACAGCACAGAGGCAGGGTTTTTTGGGGGGAGGGAGTGGCGAGGGGGTGGCCAGGGAGGCTAAGTTACAGAAGTTGAACTGAACACACCAAGTCTGGAAGGTGCCTGATGGTCCAATAATTTCCTAGTCTGGGTCTCTTAGAAAGGATCTGATGCTAGAGAGCCACATGGGCACTGTCAGAGTCACAAAGGTGTAATTCAGCTGTGGGAACAGATGAAGTCCCCCCTGCAGAAGGGGAGGGATATGATGAGATATAGAGAGGCAGAATATAATCTAAGCGAGAAGTGTTAAGAGACCAGAAGAAGAGATGATTTTAAGAGAATGGCTCAGAGTCAAATGTTACCTAGAGGATGGGGACAATAAGGATTGAATAACGCTGTTGAGATTTTGCACTGTGGCAATCGCTGGTGGGATTGCCACAGTAAGAAGAACAATTTGGGTAAAGGGGGGTCGAAATCAAATTGCAAGAGGTAGAGAAATAAAAAGAGGTAAGTATAAATAGCAAACAAAGAGCCTATTTAGTAAATCTGGCTATAAATGACAAGAAAGGAGAATAGGTGAATAGCTGGAGAGTTATGTGGAGTTCAGGGTAAATTCACATACAATGAGAGAGATTTAAGGATGTTTGAAACACCGGTGAGAAGTAGCCAACAGAGAGAAAAATATAAGAGAAAGAGGAGATGACAGTATGAAGTCTCTTGGAGGGCAGAAAAGGATAGGATGGGGTGTTTACTGATCTTAGAAATATCTATGCCTTTTATTAGAAGAGAAAGATAGGTGTGGTATAAGTAGATTTTATGAGAAAAGCTGATGGGAGTTTCCATCTATTTTTCCTGAGAAGCAGGAGGCAAGGTCATAAGGGGGAGTAAGGAGAGACTTGGTGGAATGAGAATTTTCTGATATAGTCACTGTGAAAAATGGGACAGCATGCTGACTGGAGAAATAGGGTAAGATTTTTCAAGTAGAGGGCTTACTCTAGTTGTAGTTGATGATGATGAATTTCGACCGGTAACAACTGCTAGATTATATGATATTCTCTAGGTATACTCAACAGTCTAGATACAGGCATGAAGAATGATTACTACAGTCATCAAAACAGTATGTTTTAACAAGGTGTCAGGGTTATAAAATAATGGGGCAAGCAAGTCTGGGAAATAAACTTTTTTCCTTCTCTAATAATAATAGTGAAATGAAGTTAAGATACCAGAATAGTTCATTAGTAATTAATACTAAATAATTACCTGCTCTCTTAGAATTGCAATTGTACATCTTTGCAGAAAGGACCTGAGTAAGCATATTCAATATTCACAAATACCTGATGCTTATTATCTGTACATAAAAGATTGGTTAAATGAAAACTTCAAATATCTGATAACATTATTAATGGATAATCTTTTGTCATGATTATAGATTATTTCAGATGAAACACACACATAAACTACTTTCCCCTTGAATTATAGCCCAAATGCAGTGTAATTCCAAATCAAATTCCATTTCCTTGGTCTTTTACCAAATACTCTTCCCTCTGCACCAGAAGAGATGATAAAAAATATTCAACATTAAGGAAAACATGCACTATATTTAAATATATTGTCAAGGTGAAAAAAAAAAAAAAAAGCCATAAAGATCATGGCTTCTAGATTTTCTCTGCTACTGACCAAACCTCATACCACATGGATTTTGGCTACTCTTTAAATATAAAATATCTCCAAAGTTGGAGGGCTGGGACATGTAAAGAGAAATCATTATTTTTGGAAAAAAGAGTTCCAAATGTTAATGTATGCCTGAAAAGGAAAATATAGAAGATTAGGTAATGTAACTTAAGAACCAGTAAATAGCAACATACTGGAGAAAAACAAGCTGAAAATATGTCTACCTCAAATAATTTATATCTTTAAGTTCAAGTCTTTAAGTTCAAGTTTTTACCTCTTTAAATATTAGCCTCCCCTTGTAACACAGGAAAAATTCCTGTTCTGTTTACAACATAAAATATCAGAAAAAAATGAGAGAACAGCACTTGCTAAACCATTTCAATTATGCCAATATTAACAGTACAGACTTTGTGCTACTTGAAGTTATATTATATGCTCCCCAAATGAGATTCTGAGGATGGAAACACAATGAAACAATCAAAAATGGTCTAAGTTCTATACAATCTATCTTAATCTAGAGGAAGCACTGAAGTATTACAGAGCATAATTGATTTAAAGAGTAAAAGGGAGAAAAAGGCAAGACAGAAGGTAAAGGAAGATAAGTAAAGACAGTTGATGTAATGGTTTAATAATGAGTATGTAATGGTTTAACAACAGAGTAATAATTACAGTGACCCAAGAAATTATGAGATATGACCCAAGAAATTAAAGAACTAGAGCAAAGGTAGATTTAAATACGATACACAAACATATTTTAAGGCATTTAGAAGCAAAGATATGGTATGTAGTTTTCAAGGGTGGCCATGATGTGGGAACATACTTTACTTCTTTTAATAGTTTCTTACCCTCCATATACAACAATAAAAATATAAAGGATGTAAATAAGAAGTAGACTAGGAACCTATTTTAAAAAGCTGTCTTTTTAAAACAATCTTTAAGAAGAAATTAAATATACTGTAGTCTTACATAAACTGAGAGCCTATCATAACATCTGAGCCACATGTGTGATTATATACTTTAGCCAAACTCTCTTGACAGCTAAATTAATTACTCTGAAGCTCCCACTGGAAAACATTTAAAATCTTTACTGGTGTGCATGCACAATTTAATCCTGCTATCCTCAAGAGCTTAAAACTTTGGACTTAAGTCAAACAAAATATGCAAAATAACAAAAGTATGTATTATAGATAACTACACATGTAATTATCCTTAAAAAGAAACACTTCTTTATCACAAATTTAAGCTTTCCTAATAGTATCTAAATGACACCAATTTGTGCCATCTATAATGCTATAAGGTATTGCCAAGTTATGTCAGTATTACTAATGTTAGCTATATGTGTATGTGTGTATGTCTATCTGCCACTGAAAAATATTGCTATATCCAAAAGAAAAAAGAAATGCTCCAGACTTACTAGTTTTGCTTGTTGAGCATTTACTGGATCACCATACTGGAGAAGAGCTTGAAACTGGTTATTTTTTGTAAATGTGATTATCTTCAATACAGCACCAAACTTAGAAAATATCTGTTAAAAACATTAAAATCAAAGTATTATTTATCTACTGTATCATTATTTCTCCAGTTCATAGGTAAACATGAAAATTAAGTTAAACTTACTTGGTGAAGAACATCAAGTGTTACAGGGTAGTACATATTGTCAATAATTATTCTAAGCACTGGACTCTGGGCTGGAGTCACTGCACTCTCACTAACCGTGGTGCCACTAAGAGGAGTATTTGCTGTCTGGACAGCTGTCACAGCTTGAAGAACTGCTTGAGCACGCTGAAAATTCAAAGATAAACAAGTTAGAAACACACTCAGTATTTTCACTTATACTCTGCTGCATGTTATGCTACTAGCTCATTTCTTTTCTAGAATATATACAGAGTAAAAGAAATTTAATAGTCACTCAATAAATACTTCTGAGCATCTGCCATGAGTCAGGTATCACCTGTTCATAATTCAAGTATTCTATTATTATTTATTTCAAAGCAATTATCCAGGGTTTGGGGCCTATACTGAACAAGCAAAGATAGGCAATGTAATTTATTTTCGAAAGAACAGAATATAGTTTGGCCGATTCACATAATCAGAAAATGTTTTAAATAGAAACTTATAGCGAATAAAACTTCAACCTAACATTATTCACTCCATAAAAAAGGCACATGGTAAACCTCAGCAAGATTACTAGATTACCCAAAAAAACTCCCATAAAGCTTATTATTTTTAATACAATCTTTAAGGAGGAATACATATTACCGTAACTTCTAGGATACTGTTAAATTAAACCTGGAGAGATGTACTACTGTTGAGACACCTCTTAATTTCTGAGTTTTTTTTTAATTTCTGAGATTTTAACATGTGAAAAAAAATACAGAATAGAGTATTACTATTGTGACAGATGCCATTAATAAGGAAATAATTTTTCTATCTATCTGGAGTAAAAAAACCTACATAAAGGCAAATAATTGTTAGGTAACAATGACAAATACCGTTATATCGCTTTAGAGTTTAAAAAAGCTGTATTAGCAGATGAAAAGAAATATCAACTGAACACCCTGATAAATGAAAAGGAAGGAGAACACTAAAGAATTAGACCAACACTTATGAGAATAAACAAAAACAGTCAGTGCTCCCTCTAGCAGCACATTTGCTATAGCGGTAAAGATTCTGCAATATATGTGTATCAAATCAACACATTATATACCTTAAATTACACAATATATCCATTATTATCTCAATAAAGCTGGAAACAAAAAAGAAATAGTTCACTGAAATATCATATAACCAGGAGATAACAGAGTTTGGAATTCAAAGAGACCCCATGCCCATATGGTTAAATCTCATTATTTAAATACTAATGAATAATACGGCCTATAAACTTATATACTGGCTAACGTGACTCAAAGTATCTTATGTACTGCCATATTACTTCTTTCATTAGTAAACCATGTCCTTGGATATATTTATGTTATTACAAGCAAAGAAATATCATAATGTAGGAAAATACTAACATCTCCTCTTTCAAATAATGGAATGTCTTTTTAAAATAGGAGTCACATGATCATGATATACTATCCAAATGGTACAAATGGTTAAGTTTCCTCTGCAACCCTATCACCTTATCTGCTTTCCCCAATCCATTCCTCACCAATATTATCATGGGTATCCTCCCAGAGATACCATCTACACACATGAATATGTATCTGGTCTGTATAAGTACATAGGTGTATGTCTACTCCATATATTCTTCCCCAATACTATTCACTTTTCTCCATCTTCTTTTTATAGCTTAATAATTAGGTTCTCCATTAACAAATAACTTTCTATATTTTTTTAGTTGATGAAATAGTGCCAGCTTGCCAACCCAAGTTTTAATTAAACTTAGTGAACCATTAGATACACATACAAAAGGACACAAATCGGAAGTGTATAAGCTCAATAAAACATCACAAGTTGGACAGATCTATGAAATGACTAGATTAAAAAACAGAACATTATCAAAGCTCCAAAAGCTACATTCATGTTTTCTCTCAGTTATATAAATTGTAACATAGAATACATATGATGTGTTCTACTTAGTTTTGGCATTTTTGTTTTTTGCGCTTTTTTTTTGGTTTGGCTTCTTTCAGTAAATATTACTTTCATGATGTGTATCCATGTTTTGCAGGTACAGCAGCTTGGTCATTTTTTTGTATTCTAACAAATTCCAATGAATAAATATGCCACAGCATATTCTGCTGCTGAACATATGGATCATTTCTAGCTTTGGACTATTATGCATTCGTGTTCCATGAACTTTCTCATACAGATATTTTGATGTACATACAATGTGTTTTCTCAGGTATAACTAGGAGTAGATTTACTGAGTCAAAGAATAGATGTATATGCTCAGCTTCACTACATATTTCAAGTTTTTAAACATGATTCTATGAACTTACATTCCCATACGTATATATGAAAGTTCTAGCTTCTCTACCTTGTTACCAACACTTGGCATCACTCATCTCATCAGTCCGATGGTACATGGTAGTATCTTACTGTGATTTTAATTTGTGTTGAATTTTTTTTTTTAAAGATTTTATTTATTTGTTAGAGAGAGAGAGAGAGAGTGAGCACAGGCAGGCAGAGGCAGAGGGAGAAGCAGGCTCCCTGCTGAGCAAGGAGCCCGATGTGGGACTCGATCCCAGGACGCTGGAATCATGACCTGAGCCGAAGGCAGCTGCTTAACCAACTGAGCCACCCAGGCGTCCCTGTGTTGAAGTTTCTTAATGCAAACCTAAACCACTCTCTGTGGATCAAAAGATAGCCTTCTGGAGGAAACTAAGGTGAGACGTGAAGATAGATGTGTAACAACTGGCCATGTGAAGTGTGTGTTGGAAAACTAATAGAAAAGCAGGCAGGCCATAATATTCCAGGCAAAAGTAACATCACAGAAACACAGTGGTTGGAAATAAGATTGGAAATAAGAGAAAGCATGCGAGGTTTACAATTACTTTTGGGTAGAAGCATAGGCAAATATATAGCCAATAAAACAGAAATAGTAGCCACCTCTTCTGAGGCCCTTTATCATGAACATGAAAAGAATCTGCTGCAGGATAGTAACCTAAGTCAGATTTGTTAGACAGGGAGAGAGAAAATGAGAAATGGGGGGAGGGAAGGAAGAGAAGGGAGGTACTAGGGAGAAAGAATTCAAGAGGGAAAAGTAAAAAAGTAGATCAGTAAGAGAGCTATTATAACAATACAGTCAAGAGGTGACTGTGTGTGCTTGAGCTATTCAAGTAACAAGAAAGATGATGAAAACTAGGCAGACATTTAAAAAGAGTAAAAAGAGTAAAAGAGTAAAGAGACTTAGTAATCTGATAAATGATCAAGGAAGAATTCATTGTTGACTCATGTTCATTTGCCTCTATTATGAATGCCCATGAAAATGCCTATAAATGAAGTGATGGGAATGAAAAAGTACACTGATCACAATGAGCAATGAGTAATGTATAAAATTATTGAACCACTATGCTATACACCTAAAACTAGTATGACACCATATATTAACTATACTGGAATTTATAAAACTTAATAAAAAATGCCTATAAATCAATACAAAGTGGAATAAACCCAAATACTGAATAGAGAGAACGTCATCATTGGCTGCGAACACTTTGATCAAATTCCTGGAATACACAAAATTAATAGAAATGAATGACACAGAAGACACAGCAAACACATAGCAAACAAGGTTTGCACTGACAGCCACATGAATCAGAGAAACTGGGAGAGTTACAAAGGTGGGGGGTGGAGTAAAAGGTGTTAAAGTAAAGTCAGCCTAATGAACAAACAAACTCCTCTTCCTCCCCTCCCCCATCATCTCTCTCCTTTAACCATTAAAAAACAAAAATAACAAAATGCTCCTTTAAAGAAAGAGGAATTCTAAAGAGTTCTATTGGCCCAGACCTTTCTGGGGAATCCCAGCTTAGTATCCAAACTCATTACTTAATCTGAAGGAAAGCATACCAGTATAACCAGTAAAACCTAATTCTGAAATATGAATAGACTACTGGGGGAGGAGGGGCAGGCAGATGGATATACGATAAACATAACAGCTAATAGTGAAGAAAATTCAGTAATTTACACATAGTGAAGTATTTTTTTTAAATACTGGTAATTAGGGGCACCTAGGTGGCTCAAGTAATGATCTCAGGGTCCTGGATCAAGCCTGGAATCAGGTTCCCTGCTCAGTGGGAAGTCTGCATCTCACTCTGCCCCACCCCCCTGCCCCTGTGCCTTCTCCCTCTCAAATAAATAAATAAAGTACTGTTAATTAGAATCCTTAAAGAACCATGAAATCATAAAACATGATCAATTGCAACATAAAAAAAATGATCAGAAAAGCTCAAAGGGCTTCTGAAAACTAAATATAAGGCTGCAAAACCACGTTTGTTTGTTTGTTTGTTTCCAACAGAAGCAACTTCACATTGATTGTTCCCTATATCTATCTGGAATAACCTAGACCAGAATAAGTACATTTACTTCCTAACCACTTTTAAGTTTGTTACTCAAATGTCCCTTCTTCATTGGGCTTTCACTGTTTATTCTATTTAAGATCATAAATAAAGATGCCTTATCTTTACCCTTTTTCATGTTCCTTGCATTGGAAGGTTTTAAAATGAGAATGCCTTCATGAATTACTTTACTAAAAATACTACTATATAAAATAAAATTGATATATAAATACCATTTTAAATTCTAAGTAAAATGAAAACAATATTTTCTTTTAGAATATTTCCAATGTAAATTTTTAGAAGTAAAATTTCTGGTTCAAAAGTAATGAAAATTAATACCAAATTAAAACAAACAAAAAAACAGCAGAAAATTTAGCCTTATCTTCAGACAGAAAGTTTTAAATGCTTATTTACATATAAACTATCAAAATGATCTTGAAAGGTCATTTTTTATGACGGTTAAAATCTATGAGGAATTATTAGTCCTTTCCTTATTATTATTAGTCCTTTTCCATAAGACAAAGAGTAAGACATAGTTTAGATTTTACTGAAACGGAAAAGATAAAATTAGCTAAAAACTATGTTAAAAGAGCTAGTTTTTAGACCATCCCTGTGATGCTATGTATTTAGGTATAAACCCATTCCTATATTATTTTTTTTTAAATACTGATTTTAAATAATTAGTATCTTCCACATCACATTTTTAAGAAATAAATCAATATATTCATATATTCTCAATTCTTACATTCCTTCCCCAAGGAAAACCATTAACAGATCTTCAATAAAAATATTTCCATGAGAAACCTGAGTCCTTTAGTTATTTTATAACTAAAGGCATTAAACATCATACCTTAAGTCTAAGCAGCAGAGTTCTACAGTTTATGTTAATAATGAGCCCAATCTCATAAACAGTTTCTATACAGAAATCTGAACTCGCAACATGGAAATGAACATTTTGACCAGAACCTTAAGACTTTGAAAAAATATTTAACTAATTCATCAAGTACCAATTTAAAACATGAAAATAATAGACTATACATATTTTCTGTAAATTAACATAATATTTAGGGACATACTGCAAGAGAATATCTTAAAAATAATAAGAAAATACCCATAATTACATCTTTCTGTTATAAGTTTGAGATTCTTAATACATCCGTTTTATTTATGTACCTACACATACTCACTTGGTTTAATGTATTATCTGTTTTTAGTTCTTTGTGATTGGAGTACTGGATATAAATTGGTTGGTTACGGAGATGAGGTGTCACAGCAGAATAGTAATTAACCATAGTAATAGCTGCTTCCTCTGTTGCTAGTTCCAAAAATGCCTGTAAAATAAATAGCAAAAATTGGAATACTATGAATTATATTCAAGTAAACCTCAATATCTGTGTAATCTATACAGCTAATGAGAAAAACCAGTACCTAGAGTATAACCTTCCCAGTTACATTTAGACACCTAAATAAGTTATCTTTACTTATCTTTATTTTCTGTACACCACAAATGTGACCAAACAAAAGCTAGAGAAAATAACATCCAAACATTTTTCAGTATCAGAATTTTACCATTCCGATACTAGAGAACATAAGAGATTTCAAAGTCATTTTTAAAGCAGTATAACTCAGAAAAGGGAAAAAATTAAAAATTAAATATAAATTATTAGTGACATTAATTATATTTAAATGAATGTTAAATTTCATAATTTTTTTTAAATGGTATCACTGGAAATTTTATTTTATTTTATTTTATTTTTTTAAAGATTTTATTTATTTATTTGACAGACAGAGATCACAAGTAGGCAGAGAGGCAGAGAGAGAGAGAGGAAGAGAAGCAGGCCTCCTGCTGAGCAGAGAGCCAGATGTGGGGCTCACTCCCAGGACTCTGGGATCATGAACTGAGCCGAAGGCAGAGGCTTTAACCCACTGAGCCACCCAGGTGCCCCACTGGAAATTTTAAAACCAACTCTTATTTTTAATATACCTGCATCTTTCTGCCACAGATATATTTATTCAATGAAGAATACCTAGGATTAGTGACTATTTTCTTCTAATGCTATAGATAAATATTTCCAAAGGATAAGATGCTACTAGTGCCCCCACTGCTTTGTGTTATTACAAAGTAGAGCCACAATAAAAGAAATCCTTCATTTGTATTTTCCACAATCTCATTATGACAATCCAAAAGTGAATTCAAAAGGCAAAATTTGAAAACTACATTGACTCATTTTGGCTCCCTAGCATCAGTTTCTCAAATAGCATTACCAGAGAAAGTAAAAATAACACTTCTGTTATGTTCTTTTAGAAAAGTTAAGACCTACTATATTCTATCCTTTTATTAAGAATTAGCTAATTCCCTCCTACTGAGTAGTTTGGGGCTTAACATTTTATAGGACTTGAAAGAAGCATTACCTGATTTTTTCCTTTCAGCATAAGGATGTTGGTCACCTTACCAAAAGGTAGGCCTAAAGCAATAACTTCAGTTTCTGTCACTTCACCAGGTAATTTTCGAATATGAAGTACACGAGAAGGAGCACCATCCATTTTATCTTCTCCTTTAAATTTTTTGCTATCATTACCATTGGCTGAAAGACATTTTAAAAAATCTTTATTAATTTTCCTCATTTGCATAAAAAACCTACACAAAACAAAGTTTAAAAAAGAACTTAAGAACATAGCTGAGTAAACCTGAATAATTCCTAAAAATTCAAAAGCCAGGCTTCCAAAGGAATAGAGAAAATAATATTCACCAGTTATTATTAAATAAAATTACATTATCAATTAAGATAACTATCAGGTAAATGTTTCTGAACAGAAGAGTTTCTGTTATTGTCACAGAGTAACAAATGATTAGTAAAAATATTAAAATGCAATTTCATAAAGAAATTGTCCAATGGCTAAAGAACACAATTATCTTATAATTTAATCATTTTATTACAGACTAACAGAAATGAAAAAAAAAAAAAAAAAGTAAAACTTCTGACCTGGCAAAAATTAAGGAGATTGTAATTTTACCTCGGAAAATTATAAATGGTTCAATTTGGAAAATATAGTCAAAACTGGGAAGAAGGCAATGCTATAAAAATAATTATGCAGTCAATCCACAGGCTTACCTACAATGAGCCTCTCCTAATTTATTCATAATACCACTTAATCTACCTAAATATTTTGTCACTGTCAACATCTATATACTATAATTTACTCATGTACTTGATTAACTTTTTCTGTTACTCTGACTTTTAAAGTAAACTGATACATTTTAATCAAAAAATTAGTTATCTGCCTTGATTCCAAAGCCTCACCAAAAATAAAAGTCCTACTAAAGACACAATAAAATAGGTAATGTTTTAAGTAAAACCATTTGAAGACCTTGCAGTCTATCCACCATTCCATATCAGTGAATGGTCTATGAACTAAAGGATGTTTCTGAAACTAAAATGAAGGATACTTAATAAGCTGAGAAATATACATGTACACTCCACTTGTGTGTAACTTTAGGTACTTCATGCTACTCCCCAAATCAAAACTACCCATAAACATATGTGTGCTCTGTGTGTGTGTGTATTCAACAACATCTATAAAATTCTAAGATCAATTTGATTTCTAAGTGTCTTTAAAGTTCATTCACACATTGATTCCTTACGAGTTACCGAGTATTGGGGCACCTGGGAGGCTCAGTCAGTTAAGCGTCCAACTCTATATTTCAGCTCAGGTCACGAGATCCTGCCCCAGGTCAGACTCTGCACTGGGTATGGAGTCTGCTCTAAGATCCTCTCTCTCCCTCTACCTCTGCCCTTCCCCACCACTGGAGTGTGCGTGCTCTAAAAATAAGTAAATAATAATAAACAGAAGAGTTAATTAGTATCAAGACACGTTTGGCACTGTTTGAGGCTCTGGGGGTACAGCAGTGAACAAGATAATTAGTAAGATCCCCAATGTTCTCTTACAGTCTATTGGTAGAGGTGGACTAACTAGTACACTACACTACAGGAGGACCTCCAAAACAAGTATCACATTAGATACAACTGTCAACAAAGATTTATTCTTTTCTCCCAAAGATCATGTAACATCAAAACCTACAACCTCTTCATACTCTGTTACTCCCTCAGTCGGTGACTATTTTTAGACCGGGTGGCTAATAAAAATTTATATTTTAGTGCTAAATATTAGGAAAATTTTCATTTCAGATGAGAACATAAGAACATGAAATGAGGGGAGGGCTAGCAAGATGGTGGAGGAGTTAGAGACCTAGATTTCATCTGGTCCCAGGAATTTAGCTAGATAGTTACCAAACCATTCTAAGCACCTACGAACTCAACAGGAGATCAAAGAAAAGAACAGCAGCAACTACAAACAGAAAAGCGACCACTTTCTGGAAATCATGTTCTATCCCTTCACTGTATTTAACCTTATTTTTTGTATGTAAGTTCTTCTTTCTTTAAAATTTTGGGATACAGTTTCTTCTAACAGACCAAAATATACCCTAAGTCTAGTGTATGGCTTTGTTCTATTCACCTATCTGATCACATTCTCTTTTTTTATTATTAAATTTTTCCTTTCTTTTTTCAACCAACTTTTTATCTTACCAATTCTTTTTTTAAAATCTTTTCTAGTTTTCATTTTTATAGTCATATTCCATCCCTTCATGTATTTACCCTTATTTTTGTTTATGTATACACACACACACACACACATATACTTTTTCTTTCTTTTAAATTTGGGAGGCAGTTTCTTCTAACAGACCAAATGTTCTCTCATTCATCTATTCTTCTCTAGATAAAATGACAAAATGGAAAAACCTCAAAAAAAAAAAAAAAAAAAAGAACGAGGCAGTACCAACTGCCAGGGACCTAATCAACATGGACTTAGTAAGATGTTGGAACTAGACTTCAGAATGATGATTATAAAAACACTAGCTGGGCTTGAAAAAAGCACAGAAGAAACTAGAGAATCCTTTTCTGGAGAAATAAAATCTAACAAAGTTGAAATAAAAAAGACTATTAATAAGGTATAATAAAAAATGGAGGCTCTAACTTCTAGGATAAATGAGGCAGAAGAGAGAATTAGTGATAAGACCAAATGATGGAAAATAAAGAAGCTAAGGAAAAGAGAAATGAACAACCTACTAGAACAGGAAGGGAGAATTCAAGAGAGAAGTGATACCATAAACTGAAACAATTTTAGAATTGGGATGCCAGAAGAAGAAGAAAGAGAAGGGGGCAGAAAGTATACTGGAGCAAATTACAACAGAGAACCTCCCTAATTTGGGGAGGGAAACCGGCATCGAAATCCAGAAGACAGAGGCCTCCCTTCAAAATCAGTTAAAATAGGTCAACACCCTGACATCTAAAAGTAAAACTTACAAATCTCAGAGACAAAGAGAAAATCCTGAAAGCAGCTTGGGACAAGAGGTCTGTATGCTACTAGTATAGAAACATTAGATTGGCAGCAGACCCATCTAGAGACCTGGCTGGCCAGACAGGACTGATGATATATTCAGGGTACTGAACAAGAAAAATATGTAGCCAAGAATACTATACCCAGCTAGGCTGTCACTGAAAATAAAAAGATATAAAAAGCTTCCAGGACAAATAGAAACTAAAAGAATTTGTGATCACCAAACCAGCCCTACAAGAAATATTGAAAGTGGTCCTCTAAACAAAGAGAAAGCTTAAAAGTACCATAGACCAGAAAGGAACAGAGACAATATACAGTAATAGTCAACTTACAGGTAATACAATAGCACTACATTCCTAGCTTTCAATAGCTGCCCTGAATGTAAATGGGCTAAATGCCCCAATCAAAAGACATAGGGTATCAGACTGGACTAAAAGAAAACAAGAACTATCAATATGCTGTCTGCAAGAGACTCATTTGGACCTCCAGATTTAAAGTGATGGGGTAGAAAACCATTTACCATACTAATGGACATCAAAAGAGAGCTGGAGTGGCAATCCTTGGATCAGATAAATTAGATTTTAAGCCAAAGACTATAATAATAAGAGATGAGGAAGGACACTATGTCATACTTTAAAGGGTCTATCCAACAAGGAGATCTAACAATTGTAAATATTAATGCCACATGGGAGCAGCCAATTACATAAGCCAATTAATAACAAAATCAAAGAAGTACATAGACAATAACACAGTAATAGTAGGAGACTTTAACACCCCCCTCACTGAAATGGACAGATCATCCAAGCAAAAGATCAACAAGGAAATAAAGGCTTTAAATGACACACTGGACCAGATGGACTTCACAGATATATTCAGAACATTCCATTCCAAAGCAACAGAATGCATATTCTTCTCAAGTGCACATGGAACATTCTCTAGAACAGATCACATTCTGGGTCACAAATCAGGTCTCAACCAGTACCAAAAGACTGGGATCATTTCCTGCATATTTTCAGACCACAATGCTTTGAAACTTGAACTTGATCACAAGGGGAAAATTGGAAGAATTCAAATACACGGAGGCTAACGAGTATCCTACTAAAGAATGACAGGGTCAACTAGGAAATTAGAGAGTTTAAAAAATTCATGGAAACAAATGAAAATGAAAACAGAACTATTCAAACTCTTTGGGATCCAGCAAAGGCGGTTCTAAGAGGAAAGTTTATAGCAATACAAGACTTTCTCAAGAAACAAGAAAGGTCTCAAATACACAACCTACCCCTACACCTAAAGGAGCTGGAGAAAGAACAACAAAGAAAGCCTAAACCCAGCAGGAGAAGAGAAATAATAAAGATCAGAGCAGAAATCAACGAGACAGAAACCAAAAGAACAGCAGAACGAGCAACAAAACTAAGAGCTGATTCTTTGAAATAATTAATAAGATTGATGAACCCCTAGCCAGACTTATCAAAAAGAAAGGACTCAAAAAAATAAAATCAGGAATGAAAGAGGAGAGATCACAACCAACACCAAAGAAATACAAACAATAACAAGAACTTATTATGAGCAACTATATGCCAACAAATTAGACAATCTGGAAGAAATGAATGCATTCCTAGGAACATATAAACCACCAAAACTAAGCTAGGCAGAAACGGAAAACCTAAACAGACCCATAGCCAGCAAGTAAATTGAAGCTGTAATAAAAAATCTCCCAACAGGGACGCCTGGGTGGCTCAGCAGCTGCCTTCGGCTCAGGTCATGATCCCAGCGTCCTGGGATTGAGTCCCATGTTTGGCTCCTTGCTCAGCGGGGAGCCTGCTTCTCCCTCTGCCTCTGCCTGCCACTCTGTCTGCCTGTGCTCACTCTCTCTGACAAATAAATAAATAAAATCTTTAAAAAAAAAAAAAAATCTCCCAACAAACAAGTGCCCAAGGCCAGATGGCTTCCCAGGGGAATTCCACCAAACTTTTAAATAAGAATTAATACCTATTCTCCCAAAACTATTCCAAAAAATAGAAAGGGAAGGAAAACTTCCAAACTCATTTTATGAGGCCAGCATCACCTTGATCCCAAAACCAGACAAAGACCCCATCAAAAAGAAGTACAGACCAATTTCCCTGATGAGTATGGATGCAAAAATTCTCAGCAAAATACTAGCCAACAGGATCCAACAGTACATTAAAAGGTATGTTCACCACAACCAAGTGGGATTTATTCCTGGGATGCTAGGTTGGTTCAACATGTGCATATCAACCAACATGATACAATATATTAATAAAATAAGAAACATGAGATACTCTCAATTGATGCAGAAAAAGTATTTGACAAAGTACAGCATCCTTTCTTGATTAAAACTTCACAGTGTAGGGATAGAGGGAACATACCTCAATATCATAAAAGCCATCTAAGAAAAACCCACAGAGAATATCATTATCAATGGGGAAAAACCAAGAGCTTTCCCCTAAGGTCAGGAACACAGCAGGGATGTCCTCCATCACCAATGCTATTCAACATAGTACTAAAAGTCCTAGCTTCAGCTATCAAGACAACAAAAAGAAATAAAAGGCATCCAAATCAGCAAAGAAGTCGTGAAACTCACATTCTTTGCAGATGATATGACATTTTATGTGGAAACCCCAAAATTCTCCACTTTAAACCTGCTAGAACTCATACAAGAATTCAGTAAAGTGGCAGGATATAAAATCAATGCACAGAAATCAGTTGCATTTCTATAAACCAACAAGACAGAAAAAAGAAATTAGGGAGTTGAACCCATACACAATTGCACCCAAAATCACAAGATACCTAGGGATAAATCTAACCAAAGGGGCAAAGAATCTGTGCTCATAAAACTACAGAATACTCATGAAAGAAACTGAGGAAGATACAGAGAAATGGAAAAACGTTCCATATTCATAGATTGGAAGAACAAATATTGTGAAAATGTCCATGTTACCAAGAGCAATCTACACATTTAATGCAATCCCTACCAAAGTACTATCAACTTTTTTTTACAAAATGGAACAAATAATCCTAAAATTTGTATGGAAACAGAAAAGCCCCTGCATGGCCAAAGAAAAGCTGAAAAAGAAAACCAAAGCTGGGGGTATCACAATGCCTGACTTCAAGCTCTATTACAAAGCTGTAATCATCAGACAGCATGATACTGGCATAAAAACCAACATACAGGGGCACCTGGGTGGCTCAGAAGCCTCTGCCTTCGGCTCAGGTCATGATCCCAGGGTCCTAGGATAGAGCCCCGCATCAGGCTCCCTGCGGAGCTTCCCTCTCTCTCTCTGCCTGCCTCTCTGCCTACTTGAGATCTCTGATAAATAAATAAAATCTTAAAAAAAAGAAAAAACAACCAACATACAGATCAATGGAACAGAATAGAGAGCCCAGAAATGGACCCTCAACTCTATGGTCAACTAATCTTTGACAAAGCAGGAAAGAATGCCCAATGGAAAAAAGACAATCTTTTCAACAAATGGTGTTGGGAAAATTGGACAACCACATGCAAAAGAATGAAAATGGACCATTTCCTTACACCGTACACAAAAATAGATTCAAAAATGGATGAAAAGACCTAAATGTGAGACAGGAATCCATCAAAATTCTCCAGGAGAACACAGGCAGCAACCTCTTCAACCTCAGCCACAGCAATTTCTTCCTAGACACATTGCCAAAAACAAGGAAAGCAAGGCAAAAATGGGACTTCATTAAGGTAAAAAGCTTTTGCACAGCAAAGGAAACAACAAAACCAAAGACAACCAACAAAATGGGAGAAGATATTTGCAAATGACATATCAGATAAAGGGCTAGTATCCAAAAATCTACAAAAAACTTATCAAACTAAACATCCAAAGAACAATTAATCCAATCAAGAAATGGGCAGAAGAATGAACAGACATTTCTCCAAAGACATCCAGATGGCTAACAGACACATGAAAAAGTACTCAACATCACTCGGCATCAGGGAAATACAAATCAAAACCACCATGAGATCCACCTCACACCAGTCAAAATGGCTACAATTAGCAAGTCAGGAAATGACAGATGCTGGCGAGGATGCAGAGAAAGGGGAACCCTCTTATACTACTGGTGGGAATGCAAGCTGATGCAGCCACTCTGAAAAACAATATGGAGATTCCTCAAAAATTAAAAATAGAGCTACCCTCTCACCCACCACTACTGGGTATTTACCCCAAAGACATGTAATGTAGTGATCAGAAGGGGCAAGTGCACCCCAATGTTTACAGCAGCAATGTCCACAATAGCCAAATTATGGAAAGAGCCTAGATGTCCATCAACAGACGAATGGATGAAAAAGATGTGATATACATATGTATATATATATGCAACCATCAAAAAATGAAATCTTGCCATTTGCAATGACATGGGTAGAATTAGAAGGTATTATGATAAATGAAATAAGTCAATCAGAGAAAGGCAATTATCATATGATCTCACTGACATCAATGTGGAATTTGAGAAACAAGGCAGAGGAGCATAGAGGAAGAAAGGAAAAATGAAACAAGACAAAACCAGAGGGGGAGACAAACCGTAAGAGACTCAATCTCAGGGAACAAACTGAGGGTTGCTGGAGTGGAGGGTGGTAGGAGGGATGGGGAGGCTAGGGGATGGACACTGGGGAAGGTATGTGCTATGGTGAGTGCTGTGAATTGTGTAAGATTGATGAATCACAGACATGTCTGTACCCCTGAAACAAATAATACATGTTAATAAAAAAATATATATAAATAAAAACCAAAAAAGAAAAGAACATAAAATGAGGGAATGTGGACTTTTTAATCATGTGACTAAGTATACTTCCATATATAAAAACATTCCATACCTGGAAAAGAAAAAGGACACAAGAAAATATATAGCCCATATTAGCTCATGAAACGCACAAGCCATTTATTAGCCTATCAGAGAAGTAAGGAAGTCATGGTCTCTCTGGGTTATAGATCTGTGATTTCTCAGAAGACAAAGTACAATAACTTGGATTTCTTTCCATGATCTTTTCCCTTCCACTCCCCAGGTAAACCCACAAACTTTGGTAATTATTACAGGTAAAACCAGTAATAATTAAAATGATTTTGAAGAACCAAGGCAACAACAATGTAGTAATGCTTTTATTCATGCATATAGGTTATATATAAATTATAGAAATCTCTAGTCACAACATTTTCCATAGCCTTCTTAAAGCCTTTTGCTTAAGATGTTCTTCCTAAATTTGAAATAATATGTTAAAAAAAAAAGTAAAAACTATTTCTATTTGTATACTTCCCAAATGGTTTTCTACCTCAATTCTAAAGTGAACACCCCCACCTCTGATCAGTCTATTCTTTCCTTGACTGACCTTTGCTCTTTAGTGGTATTTACCTTCAGTTTTGACATAAACGGTCTCACTAATTTGTCATTTGTTAAGTCCATCCATGATCAAAATACTGTGAGCCTTATCACACTTACCAATCTCTCTGTTCTCACAACATCCTTAACAATCCATTTCTTATTTTCTTACTTCCCTGATTCATTTTATAGCTGTTTCAAACCCTCTGCTTATGTACTCATTACCAGTAATAGGTGGGAGTTCCTCAAGTTTTGGCCCCCAAGTCCTAGCTTTACTTGCTCATGTGAACATTCCAGCATTTTGGTCTCAAAAACCACCTTCTCATTTAATTTGTAAATCTATTATTTTAGCCCCACTCATTCACCAATATTCTAATTCTATGCTTCCAACTATGTATCAACCTGTAAGTACAACATTTCAAAACTTTATACTCCTACTTATTTATATGGTAGAAACTAACAAAATACAAGTACATTCTCAATCTCTTAAGTCTTTCACACTCAAGCATTTATAAAGAGCACTGGTAGCATTCATTATCAAATGTGAAACCGAGAAGAAAAACAGTTTTAATTCCAAGCAGTTTTAAGTTAGACTTCAGGGAAAAGCATAATGTTACAGAAGCTGCTGGCTTTAGAAAAAATAAAAAATCAAAAGAATATGAGTTATGAAAAATGAATGTTTGTACACTTTACTTTCCTATTTGGGAAAACAGAAATTCAAACAAAGGGTTAACTAGAAATGCAGGTATATTCAGTGAGATATTTCTGTTATTCTGCTAGCTGTTTAGTCAAGACTAACAACCACCACACAAAAAAAATCTTAGGTTTACTGTAAAAACTGGCTGTAACTGCATTTTTAAGAAGCTGCACAGCCCACTTGCCAAAAGCACCTCACGCGTGAGCTAGAAAAAATAGAAGCCTAGACTAAACTAGAAGTCTCATGTGCTGAAATACTCTCAAAGCATTATAACAAAATGAAATGACATTACATAAAAATGTCTTCACATAGAAGTTAAGATGAAAACCCCAGAGTTCTGAGTAACATATATCAGAATCCGTGGAATGATTTCAGTTCTTCCACATAAAGCAAAATGTTACACTTTCAGCAATAATAAATCCTGCTATTACAGAATAACAATTAGCAGCACTGGCAGAAATATACATTACTCAACTTAAGAAATGACTAAAAAAATTTTACAGTTGTCAAGGCTCCTTCCCACTAACAAATAGTTACAAACTCCTTTCAATGAAATCCAATCTCAACACTAGTTGGGGCTAGTTGGTTTCTTTTTTAATGTTTCATGTTTATTTCTGAAGGAACTAACACTTTAAAATTTAATCTTAATACACTAACTTAGTAGATATTTATCTGAGGTTCTAATGACAACTTTTCTTACTTCTAAAATTATTTTTTTTGACACAAAAAGCAGGTAGGTATATATTTAGAAAGTCTAGACAGATAATGGAAAGGCCACTGAGATAGATTTTTTTAGAAACAAAATTCTACAGTAAGGTGAATTTGGGAAACATTTTGGATAAATCTGGACTATAACAATGAAATGCTGTTCTGTATCTAATAACCATAAAAGTTTCTTTATAATATGGTCTATAAAAATACCTTTTTTGAGACAATAGCACATTTTTTCAGGCAAGTATAATCACTAGTTCTTAAAGGTCTTTTTTGCCATTTGCTCTTATATGCAACAATATTCAAATCAGACTCTGAGAACATAAACAGACTCTCATCTTTCTATGTTATGGGGGAAAAAATCTTAAAACACCATGTTTCCACTGTGAATAAAGGTAAAATAAATTGAATGCATATAAATTTCTTATGTTAAAACAAAGCTTTAAGGAATATTAGTCCATCATTCCAAGACTCAATTCATTTTTTGGTCATAAAATTCATTAAGTATCATTCCTAAGCATGCTTTTAACAGACAATTCTTTCCACCAAAAACAAATCCCCTTTTCCACTATCCTCCCTTTGTTAATGGGACTATCATCCATCAACCCATCAAGTCTAAGCCCAAACTAATCTATTTCCAAATAACTCAGAAGTTCTAATTTCTTGATAGATCATTTCCTCCATATTCTAAGACCCTAAAACTGAGAACACCTTAGTATCTCTGGAGCAGATTATTGTAAAAGTGCTTAACTGCCCTATGTACAGCAGTGACCATCCCCCACATAAAATACAAATGGAAGAAAATCCTTTTTAAAATGTAAATCTGGTAAAGTTTAAAGTCCTCAACAAATCAAATCCTATATCCAAACCCCTACCTATCTGGACTCAAGTTTAGTCATTCCCCCCCTCTCATATTTCACATTCCAGCACAAAAAACAAACAAACAAAACAACTAAGGGCAGTTCATGATTCCCAGAGATAGCCTACTGTTTCAAACAAATTTTGGATTGCACAACTTAGTTAATTGATATGGAACATGTCCAATACTGCAGAGAACTCCCTTGTACTTCCTGTTAATCCCAACACCCACAGGCAACAATTATTTATACTTAAAATGGATTATCTGTTCTTTAACTTTATAAAAATGGAATCACAGATTCATTTCAGTGATTTCTGTTTTCTGTCTGGCTTCTTGTGCTTCATACACTGTCTTAATATTCACTCATGTTTTTGTATTTGTTAATAGTCATTCTTTTGTTACTAATTAGTACTCTACTGTATGATTATACCACAATTCATTGACCCATTTTCCTACTCTTGTGTCACAGACATTTGGTAATTTCAAGTTTGGGACCATCATGAATAAAGTTTTTTTATATACATATTGTACAAGTCTCCTTCATTGGGTAAAAACCTAGATGTACAAGTACTGGGTCATAGGCCATGTTTATATTTAACTTTATAAGATACTGCCAAGCTGTTTTCCAAACTATTTTACACGAATTGTTCCATTTGCTCTTCATGTTCCATTGCTCCTCATCATTTATGTTGCCATTCTGTTTAACTTTAGCCAAGATTCTAGTTGGCGTGAAAAGATACCTCATAGCAGTTATAACTTGTGTTTTCTTGATGACTAGTATGTATTTTCATGTGCTCATTAGCCATTCATATACCTTCTTTTGTCTATTTCAAAAAATTAGGCTATTTGTATTTATAGATGTGAAATAATTATTTCAAAGAAAGAAAGAGTTCTTTATATACTCTGCAGACAAGTCCTTTGTCAAAAATATGTATTAATATGTGAGTATCAGTATCTTTTCCCAATCTGTGACTTGACTCTACATTATCTTAACAACATCTTCTGATGAGAAGGTTTTCATTTACGTAAGATGTGGAGTTTATAAACTATTGCTTTATAAGTAGTGGTTCTCCTGTCTTCCCTAATAAATCTTTACCTCAAGTTTGTGAATATATTCTATAATTATTTTAAAAAAGCTTTTACATTTTGTTTTCTGGGTTTAGGTATATATTCATCTATTATTTCTGTACTGTATTAAGTAGTTTGAGTTTTTTACATATGTGTTTCCAACTGTTTTCTGGCACGGTTTCTCCAACTGAATGACCAAGACAACTTTTTAAGTCATCAGTGGACCTTAAATGTAGGTGTTTACTTCTGTACACTATTCTGTAAATACCAATCTTGCTAATACTAAACTGTTTGATTACTACAAGTCTACTGTGAATCTTGAAATTAGATCATGTTGACTTTTTTCTTTTGGAAATGGTTTTATTTAGTTCATCTAAATTCTTTTTTATTTCCACATAAATTTTAGAATCCACTTGTCAATTTCAATTTAAAAGCTTGTTGAGCTTGACTGACTTGAAGATTCAATTCCATTCAATTTAGAAGAAAATTACATTTTAATGTATTGAGCTTTCTGATTCATGAACATGGTTTCTTTCTCATTTAGGTCTCTAATATCTTTCTGCCATGTCTTGTATAGTTACTGGTGTTCATGTCTCCCACAATAATTGTCAAATTTATTCCTTAATATTTTATCTTTCTCATATTTTTGTAAATGCATTTTAAAATTTTCATTTTCCAATAATTTGCTAATATCAGGAAACTATTTTTGTATGATGAACTTGTATTATGTAACCCTTCTAAATTCAGTGATCAGTTCTATGAAATATTTTGTAGATTCCTTTGGGTTTTTTATTTTAAAAATCATGCTGGCACAACACAAATGGACTAGTGTATTGTGCTAAGCAAAGTAAATCAGAGAAAGAAATATGTGATTTCACTCATGTGTAGAATTTAAGAAATAAAACAGATGAACAGGGGGAGGGGAAGGAAAAATAAAATAAAATAAAAACAGAAGGGCAAATCATGAGAGACTGTATAGTTAAGAGTAACAAACTGAGGGTTGCTAGAAGGGAAAAAAGTAGAGGGATGGGATAAATGGGTGATGCATATTAAAGAGGACACTTGTTGGGATGAGCACTGGGTGTTATAAGTAAGTGATGAATCATTAAATTCTGAAACCAATACTACAATGTGTATTAACTAACAAATTAGTTGAATTTAAATTTTTAAGAAATTACATAGCAAATAGTTGAATGACAAGTTTATACAAAGTCAGATATTTATTTTTTTTTTAAAGATTTTATTTATTTATTTGTCAGATAGTGAGAGAGCGCAGGAGCGAGCACAGGCAGACAGAGTGACAGGCAGAGGAAGAGGGAGAAGCAGGCTCACTGCCGAGCAAGGAGCCCGATGTGGGACTCAATCCCAGGACGCTGGGATCGTGACCTGAGCGGAAGGCAGCCACTTAGCCAACTGAGCTACCCAGGCGTCCCCAAAGTTAGATATTTAAAAAGAGTAACCAAATATCATATGCAGTATTGTGAATTGCCAGAAACACTTACACTTCTCTGTGATTAATAAATTAAACAAATGTAATAAACAAATATAGGTAATAAAATTAAACTCAATTTCAAAATAAAAATAAAAATGCTGACTGTGAATAAGATAGTTTTACTTGTTCCTTTTTAAGATTTATGTTTTTTATTCTACTTGCCCTAATGTAAGCAAAAAGCTGGAAAATTACTTCATTCCTGTTTAATTAAAGAAAAAAATTCAGTATTTCACCATTAAAGAATGGAATTTGTTTTAGGCTCTTATTAGACCTTTATTCGCCTTGTGGAAGTTCCCTTATCTTGCTAGTTTTCTGAGAGATTTTTATCATGAATGAATGTTGTATTTATCAAATGCTTTTTCTCTATTGACATGGTTTTTTTTTTTCTTCTTCATTCTGTGATAAATTGTGATAAATTATACTGAGTTCACTTGCAAATGTTAAACCTTACAATCTTCCGGTAAGCCTCAATTAATAATTATTGAATTATTATTTATACATTGCTGGATGTGATCTGCTAACATTTTGTTAAGAATGTCTGCATTTATGGCCACGGTCGTCAAACTGTGGAAAGAACCTAAATGCCCTTCAAGGGATGAATGGGTAAGGAAGATGTGGTCCGTATACATTATGAGTATTATGCCCCCATCAGAAAGGATGAATACCCAACTTTTGTATCAACGTGGATGGGACTGGAGGAGATTATGCTGAGTGAAATAAGTCAAGCAGAGATTATCAGATGGTTTCACTTATTTGTGGAGCATAAGGAATAACACAGAGGACATGGGGAGATGGAGAGGAGAAGGGAGTTGAGAGAAATTGGAGGGGGAGATGAACCATGAGAGGCTATGGACTCTGAAAAACAATCTGAGGGTTTTGAAGGGGCAGAGGGTGGGAGGTTAGGGGAGCCTGCTGGTGGGTATTATGGAGGGCATGTATTACATGGAGCACTGGGTGTGGTGCATAAACAATGAATTCTGTTACACTGAAAAGAAATTAAATTAAAAAATAATACTAAAAATGAAAAAAAAAAAGTCTGCATTTGAGGGTGGTGGGGTTATGGACATTGCGTAGGGTATGTGCTATGGTGAGTGCTGTGAAGTGTGTAACCTGGAGATTCACAGACCTGTACCCCCAGGGCTAATAATACATTTTATGTTAGTAAAAATTTTTTAAATTAAAAAAAAAAAAAAAAGTATGTCTGCATTTATGTTAATGAAAATATTAGTTTGAGACCTTGACTTCTTACATCTTCTTTGTTAGATTTTGGCATCAGTTATAGCAGCATCATAAAGTAGAATTTGCAGTATTCCCTGCTTCTCTATTTTCTGAAAAAGTATACTGAAGATGGCTATTATTTCTTTGAAGCTTCATACCGGAATGAAATCACCTACGCCTGGAGTAATTTCATGGAGAAATTGTAAGTTCAATTTTTATAACAGACATAGAGCTAATCTGTATTTATTAGGTGTTTATATCACTTTTGATAAATTGTTTCTAAAGGATTTTGTCTATTTCACCTAAGTTGCTAAATTTATTGGCATTGTTGCTGTTTGTAATATTGCCTTATTTTCCTATTAAAATTCTGTAAGATCTGTACTGGTACCTCTACTTTCATTCCTGATATCGTATTATAGTTTTGATAGAGGATTATTAAATTTTGCCTAATATGAGCATTTTCTAATATAAGTATATAGGTGTAAACATATTTTCCCCCCACGTACTTTCTTGCATTATAGCCAACAAATTGATATATTTTCACTTTTATTCAATCAGAAAGATACCCTTATCCTTTCTTAATTCATGTATTGTTCAGAATTACATAGTTCAATTTCTAAATTATTTGGTAATTTCTTAGATTTCTTGTTTTTGATTTCTACTTAAATTTCACTATAATCAGATACTACATGAGCTCTCAGCCATTTGAAATCTACTCAGTTTATTTTATGTCTTAATATATAGTCAGTCTATCACAGTGCTATGTACACTTGAAAAGTTATTGTGAAGTCAGGGTACAGTTTCCTGAATATGAGTTAAGTCCAGCTGATGGACAGCACTGTTCAAATCCTCTATGTATTTATTTTAAAGATCTAATTGTCCTATCAATTACTGTTAAATCAATAATTTAAAAATATCCAACAATGATTATAGATTTCTTTTGCTTTATATATTTAATGAATGCTAAAGTACTGTTATTACAGCATTCCAATGTTTTCCAATATACTAACCCTTTAAACACACAAAAGATGCTTTTTTTATATGTGGTAATACTCCTTGTCTTGAATTCTACTGACTGAAGTTAAAATAATCAGATCAACTTTCTTGTGCTTGTTGTTTGCACAGAATATTATTTTTCACCCTTTTTACTTTCATTCTGTGTCTTTCTACCTCAGCCTGATTCTAGTAATAGGTACTACAGTTAGTACCAGTCTGACAATCCAGTCTGACAATCTCTGCCTTTAATTGGACTTCTTAGATCAGTAATGTCCAAAAGAAATGTTCAGCAAATCACATAATCTTAAATATTCTATTAACCACACCAAAAAGGAGGAAAATTAATTTTAATATATTTCAGTTCAATATATCTGAAATACTACCGTATCAACCTACAATCAATATTTTAAAAAATGAAGTATTCTGCATTCTTACTACTTCTGATACTACATCTTTGAAACACACATGCACCAGACATACATCTCAACTGGGAATAGTACATTTCAAGTGCTCATGGCTTCATATAGCTAGCTAATGATTACTACACTAGAATAAGGTTTTGGGGTTTTTTTTGCCAGTTTACTTTTACACATTAGTTTTGTGTTTAGAGGTTAGTTTAACATCTATTTTTTAGCTACCCAGTGTTTTGGTGGTGTTCTTCTCTTGCGCTGCACTAATGTTTAATAGTGTTCCATTTTAATCTGTCTATGGGCTTTTTCTTTTTAAAGAGCCCTTTTGAGGTTTATTCACATATAATAAGCTGCATATATTTAAGGCATAGAATTTGACAAGTTTTGATATAGGCATCCATGAAATCTTCTCTAAGAAATACTAAAAGTATACATATCCCTTACCCCCAAATTTCCTTTTACTCTTCGCAACCATGTCCCCCTTGCACTTCCCCACACCCAAATCCCAACTGCTTTAGTCTGCATTTCCTTGCATTTTATATAAATGGAATTATACTTTTTCCCACTTCTTTCACACAGCATAATTATTTGGAGATTTATCCCTGCTATATATATCAGTGGCTTATTCTAGGCAAGTCTAGCTGGCTCAGTTGGTAGAGCATGAGACTCTTCTTGATCCTGAGGTCATGAGTTCAAGCCCCATGTTGGGTGGAAAATAGATTATTCTCTAGGAATGAATGTTATTTCATGATATACAATGGAATACAATGCCAAAACTACAATCTATTTATCTATTCAGCTGCCAGTGGACATCTAGATTGTTTTGGGCTTTGGGTATTACAAAAAAAGCTACCATGAACATTCATCTTAGTTTTTTAGTTTTTTTTAAAGTGAACATGCCTTCATTTCTCATGCATAAATGCATAAGAGACAAACAGCTGCATCATTTCATAGATGTTTAAATTTTAAGAAATGGCCTGATTATTTGCCCAAGTAGTTCTACAAGTTTACATTTCCAACAGTATATAAGCTATGGTTCATCCACATCCTTTCCAATACTTTTAAATCTTTTCAACCTTTTAAATTTTGGTAATATTACCTCACTTAAGTTTTAACCTACGTTTCTCAAATGATCTAATACTTGAGCATCTTTTTCATGCGCTTATTTGCCATATGTTTTTGCTGAACTATCAAGTACTTTTGCCAATTTATTACATTAGGTTGTTTAGAGTTTTAGAGCTTATACAGTCCAAATTTATATATATCCTGGATCAAAGTTCTTTATCAGCTATATGCTTCAGAAAGATGTTCAGATATTCTATGGCTTATTTTTTCATTCTACTATCAATGTCTTTCGAAATACTTTAAGTTTTAAAAATTCACAAAGTCCCATTTGTTCTTTTATAGATTATACTTTTAGGGTTTCTAACCCAAAGTCAAAGATTTTCTATTATGTCTTCTAGAAGCTTTATAGTTTTAGATTTTATTAACATCATGTATGGCCCACTTAGAGCTAATTCGTAACTATGGTATGAGATATAGATCCAACTTTGTTTTTAACATATGGCTACCTTAGTAAAAAACTAGCTGTCCATAATTAGATTAAGTTTATTTCTGGTTCTATTCTGTTCTATTAATCTATTTATCTTTCTTTATGCCAATGTGACATTGTTTTGATTACTCAGCTTTATAATAACATTTGAAAATAGGAAATCAGTCCTCCAACTTTCTCTCTATTCATATTTAACTATACTTCCTTGTATCTTTTATTTTTGGCGATTATCTCAATATACAACCTTAACAGGATCTATATTAGAGTTAATATTCTATCATTTCATATAAATAATAAAAACCCTATAACTGTAAAATTCTATTTTCACTTAGTGCTAACTGTTGTCCTAAGAACATCTACATATATAAATAAACCACATAATACAAAGGTTTGTTTTTTTAATGTACATAAACAGTCTTTCAAAGAGATTTAAATGAATAAAAGAGAGTCTTTTTAATTTACACACACATTTGCCATTCCTGGTACTCCTGGTTACTTCCTGCAAATCCAAGTTTTTATGTACTGTCATTCTATTCAATCTAAAGTTAGCTTTTCCTCCCCTTTAGTGAAGGTGTTGGTCATCTGTGAGATGGCTTTTTCCTGACTGTAAGATTTGCTCTTTATTATTAGTCTTCAATATTTTGACTATTATGTGCCTAAGCATGGTTCTTTTTATTTATCCAACTTGATATTTTTCTTAAAATTTTAGAAGTTTTCCACCATTACTACTTGAACTACATATACTTGGCTGCATTCTCTTTACTTCCTCACTGGAACTCCAATTATACATGTATTGACAGCTTATACATGTATTAGACTGACATATTTTCTTCTCTCTGGGAAACTTAATTTCTATCCATGTGTATTCAAGTTCAATAACTTTTCTTCAGTTGTCTCCAGTCTGTTAGCCGCAGTGAGTTTTTCATCTCAAATATATTTCAGAGATTTCTATATGCTACCTCTCTTTTCTCTCTTAACACATCCCTCTATGTGTTCACTCACTACATAGTATTTTCCTTTATAGCTTTAAAAATATTTACAGTCCTTGTCTGTTAATTTCATTATCTATCATTTTGGTGTCTGCTCCTATTTAATGCTTTATGGAATGTTCATGCTTTCCATAATTTGTGATTTTTAATGGTATGGTGGATATTGCGAATGACAGTTCACAAAATGAAGACTGAATCATGTCTTCCTTAGGGGGTACTGTTTGGTTTAGGCAAACAATTAAATTACTGGTGATCCTTAATGTGTTGTCAGGCTAAACTATCTCAGTTTCTTTTTTTTTTTTTTTAAAGATTTTATTTATTTATTTGATAGACAGAAATCAAAAGTAGGCAGAGAGGCAGAGAGAGAGGAGGAAGCAGGCTGTCCGCAGAGCAGAGAGCCCGATGCGGGGCTCGATCCCACGACCCTGGGATCATGACCTGAGCCGAAGGCAGCGGCTTTAACCCACTGAGCCACCCAGGTGCCCCAACTATCTCAGTTTCTTAAGTTAGCCTTAAGGTTGGCACTTAATATAGTGTGTGATCCATTCTCTACAAGATTGGGCTTTCTGTAGTCTAAATTAAATGCCCGAGTCTCTCACCAAGATGTCTGCATTCTGACTTTCCAGAACTCTAAGGTCTCAGAGCACTAAACAACCTTTTGGAATCACCATTCCAGCTCTCAGCCCCAGAGCAGCTCAGTTCTGACAGAGCATGCGGAGTTCTCAACCTGCAACAGGCAGCCCAGCTATTATTCAAAAATGTTCAATCAACTGAATCCCCACACTGAATTCTGATCCCTGCTCTATACTTAAACCTCTGGACAGCTACCTTTTCCAGGACCCTTCTCCACAAATCCCAGATGTCTGAACAGCTTTGAATTCCAATCTGTCTTTTTGGCTCAGTAAAACTTCCATGCTTAGATTCCCCTTTCCTGTGCTATATAACCCAAGGCAGAAAGCCAAAGTGATTATGGGATTCACCTCATGTGATAATGATCTTATTCCCTTCTTTCAGGGATCATTATCTACTACTGTCTTCATTAATTCCAGACAACAGTTTTCCAATATACTTTACACAGTTTCATAGTTTTTTATTTTGGAGGGCATCTCAGGGGGAGAAGGGAAGGCTATTATCAGTTATTCTGTCATAGCCCTTCATATTAATTTTTAAAATGTTTCAACTATTCATCACTACATATATTGTTTCAAAAAATGAAACTAGCAAAGCAGCATTACAGACATTTGAACCTGTTTAATTATTTGTATACCATGCTTTGACTATCAAAATTATGGCCTAGTGACTTTGTTTTATAATCATGGAAAAGTCAATAATAACAATGTGTGGGCAAATTCATTTTCACATCATTATGACTATATTTGGTAAGTATTTCATTACAGTTTTTATTTAACTGAACTGCCAGGCATGTGTATGTGTGTGCTGAAGTGTACATAACATAAGCAATAGCTACCTAAAGTAAATCAAAATGCTTCTAGTCTTTTACAACCCTTTTACTATCCAATACAATTAATCCTCAAGCAAGTAATTCGTGAAAGGAACTCTGGTTTTAGGTAAACAATGTAAAATGCAGGGTTATAAGGTAACCTAATTCAGTTTTTGTCGTCATCATAATCATCATTAGATTCAAATTTTGGTCCATAAAACTAAACTAGAGTTTATATTTGTTTAGACAAACATTACAAACAACTAACAATGTTATTTCACACATATACAAGAAAAATATCCTAAGTATGAAGATCATAGGGAGAGAACATTAAGGAACTCAATTCAAAGAATTAAAATACTGTTAGAGCAAAGAAAAAAAAAGGTGAAAACACACAAAAAAGACAACTATGTAGCTGAATCTTTTTATTTTTTAAGTTGGGCTTTAGAGCTTGTGGGATGCAGAATACTTAAAACACAGTAATTCCCTTTATCTGCAGTTTTGCTTTCCATGGTTTCAGTTACTAGTTGTCAATCACAGCCCAGAAGCAGACCTTCTGAGATACTGTACCTTAACACTGTATTACAATGCTTACATCATTCACCTAGCTTCATCTCATCACACAACCATTTTATCATCCCACATCATCTTAGGAAGACAAAGGGTGAGTACACCCTTTCATAATACTATACTGTTATCATTGTTCCATTTTTAGTTGTTGTTAATCTCTTAATATGCCCAATTTATAAACTAAGCTTTATCATAGGTATGTATGTATAGGAAAAAGCATAGTATATTTAGGGTTTTATACCACCTGCAGTTTCAGGCATCCACTTTGAGTCTTGGAACATATGCCTCAGGGAAGTGGGGTGGGCGGGGGGGTGGTGGTGGTGGTGAGGACTATGTAAAAAATATTCTAAGACATGCAAACAGAAAAACTAAAAACAAAAGTACAAAAGGGGCAAGAATGAGAGAATTTAGAACATGAAAGAAAAAGATTTATATTTTTGTGATAAAAAAAGGCAATAAGACTTAGGTACTTGCCCACAGAAGTAACTAAATTTAGGTTTTTTTTACATTAATACATTCTTTACACACTTTACACAATTTTTACACATATATACCCTATTAAAATTTTACTCTGCAGCATTTCAACAGAACATTTAAAACACTTAACACAAATTAGAAAAGGCTACTCTCATAAAAGACTAAATTTTAGTTTTATTATTCTGCCCCATAGAATGGCAAATAATTAAGCCACACTGTTAAGAAAGAAACACTTACCTGTAACCACCATGCTGCTCATATTAGAGTTTGGACTACTGAGAACACTGCCTGAGAGTAGTTCGTCAGATCCTCTCTATAAAAAAACAAAACCACATTAGCATAAGGCATCTTTAACTTTAAAAATATGAACCTGTCACTTATCTATATTTTTCAAATATTCACTGAAAAACATATGTCAGGTGTTACACTATTGGGAATAGCTTAAAATTTCAACCCCTAAAAAAGAAAAATTAATTCTACTTTGTCGATCTTTCTCTCTTTTCCACAAAGCCAAAAGTTTTTCCTTCTTTCCTTTCACCTAAGTATTGGTTCACTATCAACAATAAAAATGTTTTCCTTTTCTGCTTTTAATTCTTAAGAGCAGTTTTAGAATAAAAATGAGAAGGCAGCAACAGAGATTTCTATATACTCCCTGTCCCCACACATACATTGTGTCCCTCATTATCAAAACCTCCCAGCACAGTGGTACAGTTATTACCAAGAATCAACTTGCAGTGACACATCATAATCACTGAAAATTCAGTTTACCTGAGGGCTCGCTCTTGATCTGTACATTCAATGGGTTTGAACAAATATACAATGACATATTTCTATCATTATTGTGTTGTATACAATATTTTCACTGCCCTAAAAAAATTCTCTATGCTCTGCTTTATTCATCCTTCCCCCAACCCCATCCCTGGTGAGGGGGAGTTACTTTAGAAAATAGTTTGGAAGTTTTATAAAACAAATATACTCTTACCACACAATCCAACAATTGTGCACCTTGGTATTTACCCAAAGGAATTGAAAATTCAATGTACACACAAAACCCTGCATGGAGATATTTATAGCAACCTTATTCATAGTTGACAAGACTTGGGAGCAACCAAAAGTCTTTCAGTAGACTGAATGAATAACTAAATGGTGGTATGTCCAGACAATGGGATATTTTTCTGAAGTAAAACAAAACAGGATATCAAACCATGAAAAGATAAAGAGAAACCTTAAATCCATGGAATTAATTTTTCTTTAGGGCGTTAACTGTGTCTCAATTCATTCTTTTGCAAGTGGATGTCCAATTGTTTCCAGAAGCATTTGTTAATGAAACTGTATTTGCTCCATGATATTGCATTTGAGCCTTTGTCAAAGATAAGTCAACTGTATTTACAAGGGGCTCTACACTCTGTTCTCTATTCTGTTCCACTGACCTATTTGTTTATTTTTTCACCAGAAAAAAAAAATCTGTTGATTACTGTAGCTTCACAGTAAGTGCTGAAGTTGGGTAGTGTCAAACCTACAGTCTTGTTTTTTTTCCTCAATATTGTGTTGGCTATTCTGTATCTTCTCTGCCCCCCACCCCGCAACCCGCCCAGAAACTTCAGAAACCTCTTGCTGATATCCACAAAATAACTTGCTCTAATTTTGAATGGAATTGCATTAAATCTATAGATCAAGTTGGAAAGAACTGACATCTTGACACTATTGAGTCTTATCTACAAACATGGACTATCCACTTATTTTTGGTTTTATTTCATTCATCAGAATTTTGTAGTTTTCCTCACAAAGATATTCTAGATCTTGTGTTAGATTAATACCTAGCTATTTTATTTTCTGGGATGCTGTCAAGAGTATTGTGTTTTAGGCAAGGCTGTTGGGACCCCTCTCACTCTTGACGGCTTTTTCTGTATCTTCACTTAATATACTTCTATCATTTAAAAAAAAGAGTACTGTTTTTCATTTCAAACTGCATTTGTTCACCACAGATATATAGAAAAGCAACTGATTTGTATATTAACCTTGTATCTTGCAATAGTGCATTAGTTCCAGATTTTTTGTCATTTCTTCCAGATTTTCTACACAGGCTATCACGTCATCTGCAAACAACAATTTTATGTTTTGCTTCTTGATCTGTATACCTTTTGTCTCCTTTCCTTGCCCTACCACATTAGCAAAAACTTCTCCAATAGAATGTTTAAAGGAACTGATGAGAGGGAATGTCCTTGCCTCCTCCCTAATCTTACAAAGTGTGGAGTTTCTGCACATTAAGTATGATGTTAGCTGTAGTTTCTTTGTAGAGTTTTTTTAAGATTTTATTTATTTATTTGTCAGAGAGAGAGAGAGAGATCACTCACGCACAAGCACAGGAGTGGCAGGCAGAGCAGGCAGAGGGAGAAACAGGCTCCCTGCCAAGCAGAGAGCCAGATGCAGGGCTCCCTCCCAAGACCCTGGGATCATGACCTGAAAAGGCAGACTGAGCCACCCACCTGCCCCTGTAGATGTTTCTTCATCAAGCTGAGGAAGTTCTCCTAAAACTAGAAACTACTTCTACTATAAAACTACAAAAACTAGAAACTACTTCTAGTTTAAGTGGAAGCTGGATTCCGTCAAATGCTTTTTCTGCATCTATTGCTATTATCGTGATTTTTTTCTTTTTTTGGACTGTTGATGTGAGAGATTATCCTAATTTTCATTGTTTTTACAGCCAAGAATGCAATACGGCATTAAGAAAAGGTGCTCACAGTTTAGCTTCCACCTACCAGCTATGTAACTAGGAAATTACTTAACTATTCTAAACTTCCTCATTCGTAACATGGAGAGAACATTTACATCAAAATCCTTGGGATTAAATGCTATGATACACAAACATTGATTACCAGAAAGCATGCCTGGCCCACATGGGCAGTGTTCACTATAATATTCCCAAGTGCCAACCAAGCACAGGACGCACATATAATTATTAACTAAATAAGTGAATGAAAGCTTATTATTAACAACTGCCCTAGTTCTCAGAAAACAAAGCCTCCCATACTTTTTAAAAGTGTACCTGAATTCTTTTCAATACATCTTATCAGTTTGCTTTTTAGATGTTTGTATGAGTCAAAATCCTTCCACCCCAGTGGATTCATAAGTCTGGAGATGAGGAGTGAGGAATCTTAGATCTACTAAAGTATAAAAGAAAGCCTGTAATTCTGATGTGATGCATACAGGACACCCTCTCCTTCCTACAATGTATGTTTAAGAATGACAAAGTCTTGTTAATTTCTTTTAAAAAAAGCTCTATTTGTGGGCTTATCTCCCTCAAATGATTTCACACATCTGCTACAAGAGTAGGTTTAACAGCCTTTGTAACTGAGTCAGCAGAATATCAAGTTTTTTGAAATTCTAGATATTTTTACCAAATTTACTGAAAATGTTTATAAACATATTTTAAATTATGTTGGTCTTTCCAGTGAGTATAAAGCTTACCAGTTCTATGCCCAAAATAAGTGATTCTACAGTACTAAAAATATTAATGTTTCCATATTAAGTGGTGGCACAGTTTTACTTGATCTATCGTGGCATAGACACTTAAGCTGGAAGAAAGATAAAAATCAAACGACTCAGGGCACCTGGGTTGGCTCAGTGAGTTAAAGCCTCTGCCTTCGGCTCAAGCCATGATCCCAGGGTCCTGGGATCAAGCCCACATCAGGCTCTCTGCTCTACAGGGAGTCCACTTCCCTTCCTCTCTCTCTGCCTGCCTCTCTGCCTGCCTGTGATCTCTGTCAAATAAATAAATAAAATCTTAAAAAAAAAATGACTCAACAAAATAGTGATTGATAGATGTTCCACAGTGACTGCTGAAACAAACTGAATTAAAACTTAAATTCGGGTTAACAATCTCTACTAAAAATACATATTCTTAAAATTCACTAAGATGGACGTCAAGTGATGGTAGATTCAATTTAAAAAGGAAATTAAGTGTTAAGATAGACATTGATGGTCCCTTTTTAAATCTGACCAAAGAAACTTTTTCTCCTGTGTAACAAAAATAACCATTTCATGAGAAGTGAACATCCCACAAATCAGGAAAATGTTAATATGCGAAGATATGATCTACAAGTAAAAGAAAAAAAAAAGGTGTAAAAATAGTATGAGTAGAAACATTGAATGCCATTTTATATTCATTCCAGTACTTGAAAGGTTTCTAAGTACCATCTACTACTCCCAGGTAGAAGGCCTGCTGAAGCTACCCAGAAGGCAAGCAAGAACTGAACACTGAGGTTGACTAGAGTCCCTGGGCTCTGTTAGGTTTCAGGACTGAGAACTGCCCAAAGACTTTCTTTTCTGGAGACGAAGGAACCATGACCCAAAGTCATGGGGGCAAGGATGCCAACCAACATCAAGTTCGTGAGAAAAGCTAGATTCTCAGAAAAGCAGATACTCAGTATTTCTTTAAACATAGAGGTGCTGCCAAGGAGACGTGCACTGGGTGCTAGCTACCTACCAGAAGCTGTGGGGAAGCACTAACTCATACAATGCAATAAAAATACAGACTACGGATGGCAATGATACACTGAAAGGAACAATAAAAAACAAAATTGAGTTTTAAACAAAATAAAAGAACAGACAAACCTCAGTGTGAGAATAGCCAAAGGAAAAAATAAACAGAACAATTATATATTATCAGGCCATGCAGACAAGAACAAAAGCTTAGAAAATAATGAAGCCACAAGATGAAAAGAAAGTTGGACCAGTGAATAACCTCATCAAGGAGACTGATACCATTTTCTTAAACCAGCAGGACTTTAGCTTCTGAGAAATAAACTTGTCTACTTATAACACTATGTTCTGCACTTAATACAGTAACTTAGCCTTCACCTTAACACACCTTTACCTAAAATGTGAAGAAATGCCACTGTAATTTTAACTGGCTATCTCTATGGGGGGGGGAGGGGGAATTGGATCCCTAATAAAATACACAAAAAATAATTTTCTGATGAATTAGAGACCATTGTAAAAGGCATAACTTTAAAAATTTTTGTAATGTATGAAAATATCTTCATGATTTGAATATGTGGGACTTTTTAAATTAAAACACAAGAAAATGGAACCATGAAAACTACTAATAAATTCTCCTATAGAGTGGCCACAAAATCTCTATGAAAGAAACTGTATCCCAACAAGAGATAAAAACTTAAAAACCATTATTAGAGACTGCTTTAAAGATTTCCAACAACCAACAGCTAAGATTTCCAAAAGACAAGGGAAATATTTAAATGGGGGGAAAAGAACACATAAATAATTTTAATTATGATGGCACAGAGAACTTGTAGCCATATTAAAACTCTATCCATTAAAATTAGCAGTTTTTGTTCATCAAAACACAGCATTAAGAAGTGCCAAGGAAAACTACCAACTAGGAGAGAACATTAGCAACACATATAACCAACAGAAAATCAGTAATACATAAAAATCAATAATAAAAATCAATAATACACAAAAAAACTACAAAACTGGTTAAATTCAAATTTTTATTAGGCAAAGATACAAGTAGGTATTTGACAAAATTTCACAAAAAGTAGAAACACTAATAGCCATAAACATATTGAGGGAAAAATAAAGATCTAACACCTAATTATTAGGAAAATATAAAGAAAGACCAAAGAAAATATTACACACTAAAATGTCAAAAATTAATGAATTTAATACTTGACCAAGGGCTGATGAGAATGTGAAATGGCAAGAACTCTTATATACTAATGTTAACATAAATTGGAGCAATACTTTGAAAAACAATCTAGTATTACCTTGTACCAAAATACTCTACACATTGTAGCAGTATTCTTAGATATATACTCTCAAAAACTTTTGCAGACATGCACCAAGTAGTACAGAAGTGTTCATAGCAGCACTATTCTTAAGTCAAAAATGGTATACGAGCCAGGTGAATTCCAACAAGAAAAGAGATACCTCAGGGTATTTTCACAGATTAATACTATACTGCAATGAATATTACATAACTACAAAAGCATAGCTAATAATTAAAAACTGTTAAAGTAAAACATAAATCACAGAAAACATAAAATGGGCATACCATTTTCATAAGACTCAAGAAAACACAAAATAATATATTTTAGTCATATACATGACAAAATCGTATATAAAAAGGATAAAATAATTCCTGGCAGTCACTAATCATGGCAGGGTAGAAGGGAAATTAAAAAGAACACAAACCAGGTGCGCCTGGATGGCTCAGTGGGTTAAAAAGCCTTTGCCTTTGGCTCAGGTCATGATCCCAGGGTCCTGGGATTGAGCCCCGCATCAGGCTCTCTGCTTGTCGGGGAGCCTGCTTCTCCCTCTCTGCCTACTTGTGATCTCTGTCAAATAAATAAAATCTTAAAAAAAAAAAAAAAAAAAAAGAACACAAATCACATGCAATAGCATTGATAATATTAATTAATTCCAAATATTTAGAAAATTCAAGTCCAAAAAATTAGAAAATGTGAAGTTCTCCCCAGCTCAAAAATCATTAAATTTATTATAATTCCTTTTCAAAAACTTATACTTATCTGTTTCTAATATTCATAGAAAAGAATCACACCACAAATGCTGCTTCACATCGTCTTCCTTTCATTTAACAAAACAGTTCAGAGATTCTTAAAAAACTCAACACTACTAATATACTTCATTTTATCAACATTTTCATCGCATTCTAGTATACCGGTGTACTATAGTTTTTTAAATTCTCAAGCTGTTATGTTTCAGTTACATGCAATTCATCCTTGTATTTAAATACCCATGAAAGTCACAAAAGCAGATCATAATCTATGTAAGTAGTAACTCAATAAATTCCATAAAGGAGAAATTGTACATATTTGCTCAAATATATATAAAAACCGTATTTGCTCAAACACAGTAAGACATTTTGATGAGGAAAAAGAAAAATAAAAATTCAATTGTTTTAGCTTGATTAAATGAAATTTTGAAATGGTTCCCAAATAACTTGGATCAAAACGAGCATATAAACTTAAAATACAGACTTGAGAAAATTTAGAAAGACATTACCCCCATTAAAAAAAATGGGCAAAGGATTAAACTGAAAAGCCATTTCATCTTGCCCACAATAAAAACCAATTCAAATTAATACATTTAAGTGCCATCTCATGTATCAGACTAGCAAAACCCCAATCACTGAATAATATACTCTACTGGGCAGGCTACTGGGAACAGAGACACTCATGTACTTTCTATATAGCAGTACCGGGAAAAAAAAAAAATTTCCATGCATAGCCATGGAATGATTTCCAGGATACACTTATTAATAAAAAGGAAATTACAGCTGTTATAGTCTGATGTACTGCCACTTTCTAAGGTGATGGGAGGGAGAATGTAGGAAGCAGTTCACGTTTGTTTATATTGGGTAAGTGTATAAACCAAAAATTAATGAAAATGAAACCCTTGATGGGATAGAAACAGCAAATTGGAGTAGACAGGAATTTAAGGATCATCATAAATGTAGTTTTACTTTCACTTGGGAAAATTAAGCCAAAATGGGGGGATCCCTAAAAATCAAAAGCAAAATGAAACCATTAAACCTAACTATCAGCTTGGTAGTACAACCACATATAGAATTCTCTCAATAAACTTTAGAATTCTGTAATTACACTATAAGGACAAAAATAACTGCAAAGAAACCTCAAACTATATTCAGTAATTACAATGTCAGTGTAGTGCTGATATTCCTTAAAAAAAAAAAAAAAACAAAACAGTATCAGTGTAGTACTAATGTTCCAAAATACATATGTAGTATTTTGTTAATATTAGCAAGCAAAAACATTCAATGCACAAGAGGTACAAATATAAAATCAGAAAAGTAAAAGTTATAAAGTTATATGTGAACTGAAAATAACAAATGAGCTCACAGTATTTGTCTTCAAAACACTACTAGCTCTGTCCACTAAAAGAGCTTTGAAGTAATAACAACCTAACAGCAATTAACACCTTTGCACTCACATTACTGTGGTCTCTAAGGACCACTACCCACCCAAAGAATTTTCATAAAGAAATGGCTAATAGAGGCCTGGACCAAGAACCGGTACTTCAAGCAAGTAAGTATCAAAGCTATCCATGTTATGAGTTCTTACTGGCTCAAGATGAAACAAAGACTCTAAAGAATGATCACTGCAGTAAGACTGCAAAATAAATGTAAAAGTCCTTGCCACCACAATGATTCTAACAAAAAAACTCACAGTGACTAAACTGGAGATTACAATACCAACTCATCAGGAAATGTTTTTAAAGTCAAAATGTATCCTGTTTTCTTATAAAAAGGGATATTCCAGTATGACAAATACTTGATGTAAAAAGTTAACAGAGGAATCTGAAAGATGCAGGAGTAAAAAGAGTAACCATATTTGCAATGCCCAATGAACTGCCATCATTAGCTAATAAAACCAAGGTCAAAGAATGATAGAGCACGCTGTACTGGATGCATCACACCGACAAAACCCAAACCTACTGATAAATGTTGACATCACAAAGATAATTAGACATATTCCTCCTACTGTGATATAACAGGAATTACAATGAGCGCATCTACACAATATCCTTGCTAAAAAGTAAGCCAGAATATGATCAAGCCTCATCTCAAGAAATAGGGTATGAGGAACATATAAAATGACATGGAGGTATAATCACCAAAATCAACAAAGTAGAAAATCACATAGAATAGATGACCCAGTTTCTCTAATAATAAAAGAAAAAGCGATAAAGAGAGAGGGGAAGGTAAACTGATTTATAAAGAGACTTAAAAGGCATTTACTAGGGGCACCTGGGTGGCTCAGTGGGTTAAGCCTCTGCCTTACACTCAGGTCATGACCATGGGGCTCTCTGCTCATTGGGGAGCCTGCTTCCCCCTCTCTCTCTCTGCCTACTTGTGATCTCTGTCAAAGAAATAAATAAAATCTTTTAAAAAAGGTTTAAAAAAAATTTTTTAAAAAGGCATTAAATCAACATATCAGCTTCCCTTGATTCCTGATCTGAAAGGGGGAAAAGACATTTTCGAGGCAATTGGGAAATTTGGACTACTACTGGAAGTTAGATTATATTAAGAAACTATTTTATATTTTATTTAAGTATAACAATTGTATGAATATCATCCTTAGGAGATTACATCTGTTAGAGACACACAATAAAATACTTAGAGATGGTATGAAATTATCTAGATTTCCTTTAATATTCTCCAAAAGGAAGGATTTGTGTATTACTGTACCATTCATACCACTTTTGTGTTATCTTGAATGTTTAATAATGAAGCTTAAAAAATTAAAATGAAAAAATTGACAAATATATGGAAAGACATTTTGTGCTCACGGGTTAGAAAAAATCAATACTGTTAAAATGTTCATACTACCCAAAGCAATCAACAGTTTCAATGCAATCCCTATCAAAATTCCAGTGGCATTTTTCACAGACATAGACCACACAATCCTACTATTTGTATGTAACTACAAAGGACCCAGAAAGCCAAAGCGATTTTAAGAAAGAACAACAAAGCCAGAGGCATCACACTTCCTGATTTCAAACTAGTAATCAAAATAGGATAACTGGCATAAAAACCAGTTACATAGATCAATGGAACAAAAATCCCACATATTTAGGGTCAATTAGTTCATGACAAAGAAGCCAAAAACATAAAATGGGGAAACAAAGTCTATTCAATAAATGATACTAGGAAAACTGAACAGCTACATGCAAAAGAATGAAACTAGACTACTACCTCATACCATACACAAAAATTAACTCAAAACAGATTAAATACTTGAACATAAGACCTGAAACCATGAAACTCCTAGAAAAAAACATAGGCGATATGCTCCTTAACACAGCCTAAGTAATGATTTTTTGGATTTGACACAAAAGCAAAGGCAACCTAAGGACCTCCGGAATGTGAGAAAATATTTGCAAGTTATAAACAGCTGCCCCTCTTATCTATAATTTCAGTTACGCATGGTCAACCGCCATCTAGAAGCAGATGATCCCTCTTCATAAGTACTGTCAGAAGGTCAATACCATCCTAATCCTACATCACAATGTCTATGTCATTCACTCACTTCATCTCATATGTAGCCATTTTATCGAATCACAAGAAGGGTGAGTAAGTACAGTACAATAAAACAATCAGAGAGAGATAGAGAGAGATATCAAATTCACCTAACTATAAATGGTACTATTTTATTTGTTATGGTTGCTAATCGCTTACTGTACTTCATTTGTAAGTTAAAGTTTATGAGTATGCATGTATAGCAAAAAACTCAATATATATAGAATTAGGTACTATTTAGTTTTAGGCATCCACTGGATAGAATGTACCCCCTGGGAATAAGGGGATGCTATGGTACTTGATAATATTCAAAAATATAAAGAACTCATATGACTCAGAAAAAAGTAAAACAAAAATGGGCAGATGATCTTAATAAACACCTTTCCAAAGAAGACAGGTATATGGCCAATAGGTATGTAAGAAAGTGCTCAACATCACAAATCATCAGAGTAATGCAATTCAAAACCACAATGAAGTACCACCTCACACCTGTTAGAAAGGCTATTATCAAAAAGACAAGAAATAAAAAGTGGTGGTGAGAATGTGGAAAAAAGAGATTCCTTGCGTACTACTGGTAGGAATGTAAATTGGTGCAGCCACTATGAAAAACAGTAAAGGTTCCCCCCATCCACGAATTTTTTAAAAGTATCATTATACAATCTAGCAATCCCACTCCTGGGAATTTACCTGAAGGAGAGGAAATCACTATCTCAGAAAAGATACCTGCATCCCCGTGTTCACTGCAGAATTTGCAACCAAGCCACGGAAACTAACCTAAATGTCCTCCGATGGATGAATGGATAAAGACAATGTGGTGTGGAATATTATTCAGGCATTTAAAAGAAAAAAAGGAAATCCTACCATTTATAACAACATGGATGGACCTTGAGGGTATTATGCTAAGTCAGATAAAGACAAATACTGTAGGTATGATCTCACTTATATGTAAAATCTGATTTAAAAAAACAAAAACTAAAAACTAAAAACTGAACTCACATATACAAAAAACAGATGGGTGGTTGCCAGAGGTAGAGGATAGACAAAAGGGATGAAGGTGGCCAAAACATATAAGTTATGTTCTGTTGGCAGTTACAAGATAAATGAATCCTGGGGATGCAATGAACAGCACTGTTACTGTTTACTGTATTGTACGCTTTGAAGAGCTAATAAGTAGAATCTTAAAAATTCTCATTTTAAGGAAAAAAGATTTTAACTATATGTGGTGATATACTTACTACCACATAAACTAAACCCATCCAGGTAACTGTTTCATAACATACACATATGTCAAATCATTATGTTGTACATGTGAAACTAACAGCATTATATGTCAATTATTTCTCAACTTAAAAGAGACCTCTAAAAGCAAAAACTTATTGCCAAAAGTATCACCTAATCTTCCTTCATCTTGAATATATTTTTTAAACAAGAAAGTCAATGAGTTCAAGATCTAAAGTAGACTAAAAAACAAGTCTGGCATGAAGCAGGAAAAATAAGGATAAAAACAGAGATTAATAAATTATGGAAACAAAAAAAAATAGAAAAGCTGGTTCTTTGTACAGACTAGTAAAATAATGTCTCTGACAAGAGAAATAAACAGAATATAAATGTTTAATATTAGCAATACAAAGGGGAGAATTTAAAAATGCTATACAATTCTGAGAAATCTGAAGCCCAGTAAAACATAATTTTCTAGGAATACACTGAATAAACAACTAACTTTGGAAGAAATTGAACTATTTGTCAAAGAAGTATCCCTCTTTCCTCACCCTTTACATATAAGCTACTTAAAATCCTTGTAATACACAGGGGAAATGATGGAAGTACGTATAATGCTGATTAATTTGGGTACAATCACTGCTGATTTATTTTCCTTTTTGCCTAAAGCATTAAGCACGACCTCTGTAATTAGAGAAAATGTTATATGGAAGAAAGAAATTTTTCAAAGAGATGTTATAGGTCTCTCCCTTTGAGTTCAAGTATTGCCATCTTATTGTATTGGTAATGTAAATACTTCCCCCATTATCTTATAAACTTAGTGCAATATACTAGAAACCCAAAGTCTTCATGGAACTCAGCCAAATGATCTTAAAATACACGATAAAGAAAATGTTCTTCAAAACAATTCTGAAGAACAAAGTTGTGAAATTCACCCAAGATTCCAAGATGCTTCAGTAAATTAAGACACAATGGTACAAATAAACAATGAAACAGAATAGATAGCCCAGAAACAGTTCCATGCATGTATGGAAACCTGAGAGCTGACACTGCAGATCACTGAGGAAATGAACTATTCAATTAAGTTGATACTAAATCTGTTACCCATAAAGGGAAAAAATCATTAAACTTTGATCATACACTATACAAAAATTAAATTCCACATAGACTGAGGCATTAAATGTGAAAACCAAAAATTTCAAAAAACTTTCAAAATAAAATCCACTGTATGTAAGAACCCGAGTTGAAGAAAAATTTCTTAAAACCAAAACATAAACGTGATGTTAAAATTCCCAGCTTCTATTCATCAATTAAAAAAACAAGAAACAAAAAACAAGCCATAGACATGAGTTAATTATAGTATATGTAAGCAATCTGGCTTTAGTATCCACAATATATAAAAACTCCCAGGAAAAAGACTAAAAATTACATTAAAAAGAAAATGGGCCGACTATATAAACAGGTATTTAACAGAGTAGGAACATTAGTGGCCTATAAACTAAGAAAATGTATCATTCATACTCAGGGAATTCAAGCTAAAACAAGACACCATTAACATGTTCCTTTGACAGACAATTAAAAAGTCCAACAATGCCAATTATCAGAAAAGATTGCAGAAACAATTTCTCATACACTGCTAGTAGAGTATCAATTAGTACAACCACTTAGAAATGCAACATGTAACCAAATTGAAAATAGACACACACTATAATCCAGTGATTCCACCTCCAGAGAAACTTGAATAATAACATTTATTGATATATACACAAAAATACTCACAATTTATAACAGGAAAATTTTAGAAACAACTTCAGTATTTATCAATAGGGTAATGGTACACTCATATAATCACATACCACATGGCAATGAAAGCGAATGAATTAGAGCCACATATAAGATTAGGTTAAAAAAACAAAAATAATACTAAACAGAAAGGACAAGTTACAGAATACACACAGTACGTGGCACACAGACATAAGCTAAACATGTAAAACAAAACAATATATTGCTTAACATACAAAAAGATAAATAACACACACAGGGAAAGTATACACAGGAAACGTAAACACCAAATTCAAGATAATGGTTACCTAAGGTAAAAGTAGAGGGAGAGTATATAGAGGATGCAATGAACTGAACGTTAATGATGCCTAAAATTCACATGCTGAAATTATAACTCCCAATGTCATGGTATTTGGAAAATAGAGACTTTGGGAGATAATTAAGGGTTAAATGAAACCCAACTCCATGCCCTCTAAAATTCTGCATTTTTCAAAGGAATCCTCCACAGAACCTTTAACAACACCATTAAAATGAATTCACTTTGTATCTTTTTATTTTACCTTTATTCCCCAACTTCTTTTGGATGTCTTTAATTTTAGTCACCCCCTCCCCTCCAATTATTTTAGAAGTTATATGCCTTTATCCCTATTTTTACTATGCTGACCCTTACAATTTTAAAATGTAAACTTAACTGATTCACTTTGGACTTGAAATTTCCATTCTCCAGACTGGTAATGTCCAAAAGAAATGTAAGATGAGCAACACATAAGATCTTACAAATGTTCTAATAACCATATTTTAGAAAGTAAAAAGAATACAAATGATATTTAATTCAAAATACTGTCAACATGAAGTAGGTATAAAATTATTTTTTTTATCATACTAAGTCTTGGAAATTTATGTGCATTTTACAACTGGAGATTAGTTTAGACTAGTCACACATCAAGTGCTCAATAACCATATATGACTAGTTGCTACTATAATGGATAACACAGCTCAAAACAATACTACAATCATCAGAACTTAAACATCAGCTACTTGATACTCTCTTATGTGTTATTATGATTTAATATTTTTAGTCCTACTTTTTAAAACCCAAATCGACAACTGCCATTACTTTCTTATACTGTAATTAAATTCACCCATAGTCCTACCAATTTCTTGGTTAATCTTACTTCTCCCATCTCAAAACCTCCTCTCTGGAGTCATTGACCCACTTTCTAATGTACAACCTCTAGAAATTCTTCAGTGGGTCTGTTGATCAATTTCCCCAATTGCTTTTCTTGGCAGGGAGGAAGTGGTTGAAGTGCTTCTGACAATGTCACTATTTTGTTTTACTAAGTGATAATTTAGCTGATTATAGAATAATAGGTATTTTCATTCAACACCTTGAAGATACTATTTCACTATCTTCTGCACCCCTATGCTGAAGCAGCATATTGTGTCTTTCCAGTTTAGTTTTTATTCTTTCTTAAGAAATCTGGTTTTTCTATGGCTGCTTTAAAAAGAGCTCTGTGTCTGATGGTCTGCTCTTTAACTATGATGTGTCTTAAGTTTTCTTATGCTTCCTAAACCTACAAATGTATAAAGCTCATCAATTCCAGAAAATTATGACTCTTCTATTTTAAACTTTCATATTCTGCTTCTCTTTGCAATCTTTATTTTCTCTTTCTGGTACTCTAATTAGATACTTGTTAGAATTCCTCTTCCTTTCCTCTGTACCTTTTAACCCCTCAACTATTTTCATCTTTTTGTTGCTCTTTGTTAAATCAAGTAATTTTTATCCTTCAGTTAACCAATTCTCTCTTTAGTGTTATCTGACTAGCTGTTTTTAACGCAGACTCCAGGTTCTCTTAAAATTTTAAAATGTAGGGACACCTGGGTGGCTCAGTGGGTTAAGCCGCTGCCGTCAGCTCGGGTCATGATCCCAGCATCCTGGGATCCAGCCGACTCCACATCAAGCTCTCTGCTAGGCAGGGAGCCTGCTTCTCCCCACCCCTCTCTGCCTGCCTCTCTACCTACTTGTGTGATCTCTATCAAATAAATAAATAAAATCTTAAAAAAAATTTTTTTAAATGTACACTTGAGAGGGCACCTGGCTGGCTTAGTAAGAGGGGCATGTGACTCTTGATCATGGAATGATGTGTTTCAGCCCCACATTAGGCACAGATATTACTAAAAAAAAAATAATAAACTATTTTTAAAGATTATGTACACTTGAAATGAATACTATAGGTTAACTACAATTCAATTTTAAAAATTCAACTTTTAAACAAAAAATTATCTCTAATAGCTCTGTAAAAAATTTATATTTGGCATCCAGAGGTGGTGCATCTCCCAAACAAGGTATATAAAGAACTATAGTAATAACCATGATCATCATTTGAGCACTTATGTGCCCTTCTGTGCTAAATTTTATGTGTTATCTCAACTTCAAAATAACTTTTGAGGTAGGTCCTATTAAATTAAAACCATTTAAAAATTTGTTAAATTAAGCTTAGAGATTACCTTCAATGTTATAGAGGCCAAACCCCAGCCTACTAGCAAATTCTAGATCACATGTTCTTAACTTGATAAAACCTCCATTGAAAAAATTCTTGTCCACCATCAATAATTTCAATATACATCAAATATTGCATTTCTATTATACAAATTATAAGTGAACTTTAAGATACACTTCTTTTACATATTCTTTAAGAAAACTGATGAACAGATGTTTACTGTGCAGACTATGCTGACCACAAACAAGGAGAAAGAAGTTATTACAAGAAATATTACTGGGAATAACACTATATATACACATACACGCACACACACATGTCTTCTAATGAAAAAATATACCACAGCTTATAAAATATTACCAAAAAACAAGCAAAAAGAGAATATGATAGTCTCTAGATCCAAAAATGTTCATGATACATGAACATTTTAAATTACAATATCAGAACACAATCAGTAGATGCAGACTGAGGCAACTCTGTGGGACCAACAAGTTTTCTTCAAAAATAAAATGCAATGTGAAACAAAACAAAACCAAAAAACCCACAGGGGTGAAAGGAGAACTTGCAGATTAAAAGAAATAAAACAGGCATATGGATATACTGAATGTGTTCATCTTACTTGATCCTGATCTCCCCCTCCCACTAAAAAAAGAAAAACTGTAAAAATACTGACTTTTATGAGACAAATAAAATTTTAACACAGATTTGGCAATTGATAACATTAAGGAATTGTTCATTTTTTTGGACATCCTAACAGTATTGTGGTTATATTTAAAAAAAAAAAAAAAAACAGGAGAGAAAGAGAGAGTCCTTTTCTTTTAGAGACAGACCAAAACATTCACAAATAAAATAATACAGGGGTGCCTGGGTGGCTCAGTCAGTTAAGCATCTGACTCTTGATTTCAGTTCAGGTTATGACCTTAAGAGTCACTGAAATCAAGTTCAATGTCAGGCTCCATGCTCACCTTGGAGCCTGCTTAAGATTCTTTCTCTCCCCTTCCTTATCCTATACCCCTCCCCACCTGCTGAAGCACTCTCTCTCTAAAAATAATAATAATAATAATGAAAATACAGTATTTGCAACTTGCCTCAAAATAATACAGGAAAAGTAGAGTGGGTATCACAAATTTTACCAATGGTTTACTGATGATTATTGGGACTAAGTGACAGGTAAATATTGGTTCATGATAACTATTGCCTTTTTCTATGTTCAAAATTCACAATATATTAAACAAATCATTCTTTAAAAACACTCATCTGTCATAAGTTTCTGTGACACTTTATTACTTCTAAAGTAAAAATATTACTTAGCCACATTAGCTCCTACTGCAGTACATCTAAAACTAAGAAAGCTACTACAATTTAGCAATACAAATCGACCAAGTAAGAGATCAAAATATTAACATTTACAAAGACTCATTATTCTAATTCATAGCATTCCATGTAATACCAAAGCCAATCTTCAGAGTTCATTCTCCAAATTCCAAAAACAGCATAATAGTGAGCTACTTTTATGAATGGGAACTTAAAGGTATACATAGTGCTTACCAGATGGAAGTACAAATTTCATAACCTGCACTTCAGGCTTTCTACAACATATTGCCATCTTTTCTTTCTCTCATATCCATAAGCACAAACCCTTATACAAACCTATGGTTACAGAAGCTGTTCAGTGGTTGTTTTTGCGCCAGCCTATCAACAACTTTGGCCATGTCATTCCCTCAACATATATTACTTACCTCCTTTCCTAAATTATTTACAATGCATATATCACAATTCACTACTTTTGTGAACTCTATTCAGATCCTACCAAACCAAACCAATCTCTCCTATCATGGCCATATGGCACATGCTTAAATGTTAGGTACTCATCCCTTCAACTACGAGGTCCTAAAAAGACATAGCTCTTTCATATCTACAGCAAAAAGGAAGAAAGTTATAAAATAAAATTGGTGTCTATCTTTTTATGGATAAGTGGCTTACAAGATTATAAGAGTACTGAAGCCAGAGACCCTTTAGGAGTTATTATTTACTGAGTATGTACTAGTTAACACGTACTATTGATGATGGAGGAGCAATAAAACAACTTATTGTTGCTGAATACCTCTACCCTCAAGAAGCATATATTCTCTCAGCCTTTGAGTTACAAATTAACAATGTTATTATCATTTAGTAGACACACTAAAAAGGTCTGCAACTGGAAATTCTAATGTAAATACCTTAGCATGACTATATACACAGCATTTTAAGAAATATCAGGATCTAAAATTCTGAATAAAAGTTTTCAATAACATACCTATTATAAACAATCACTTATGTTCAATTGTTAACAACAAGTAACAGTTGGCATTACTTCATTACAACTATCTAAATAGCCAATGTTGATAAATTCAAGAGCTATATCAAAACTTATACAGTAAGTACAGCACTTTACAACCAGTGCTTTCAAAATACTAGTGAAATCCAACTTGGAAAATGCTAACAACTTATTTTAACAACTATATTCTTTAATTGTCCAGTCTTAAAGGGTTCCTTTAGTTCATTTAGTAAGAGAACTATAACAAATTTCACTATTTAAAATGTCCATCCAAAAAGTTAACATTTTACCATACTGAGTATCATCTGGAATTACTATGCAATCACTTCATGTATTTTTGTTTTCCTAAGTAACAGTCCAATTACTTTGCAAAGAGTTCACAGTGGCAAATGGTTAAGGGTATAGAAATGAAACCCTGAAATTACAAATTACAAGAAATGTAAAAAATCATTTTAAAGAAATGCAAATCTCTTATTAAAAATTTACAAATTTCCTTTTTTTAAAAAAAGATTTTATTTATTTATTTGATAGAGATCACAAGTAGACAGAGAGGCATGCAGAGAGAGAGAGAGAGGAAGGGAAGCAGGCTCCCTGCCGAGCAGAGAGCCCAATGCGGGCCTCAATCCCAGGACCCCCCTTACAAATTTCCTTTTATACTCTCACTAGGCTAACCAAAAACGGAGTCTCAAATCAACTAAGTAACTACAGCAAATTTATAAAGATAATGAAAAACGAAATTTCAACATATCCTAAAGCTATGAAATTTGAATATTCTATATGTAGTGTAAATCAGTTAACATCAACTGAAGACCTAGTTGGCAAGATACTTTTTCTACATAATCATTTAATCTTCAAAGCTATTATAATCCTATTTAAAAGATGGAAGAAAAGAAGCTAAAAACGTTTAAGATTAAATAAACTAGGGCGCCTGGGTGGCTCAGGGTTAGGTTAAAGCCTCTGCCTTCAGCTCAGGTCGTGATCTCAGGGTCCTGGGATCAAGCCCCGCTTCAGGCTCTCTGCTCAGCAGGGAGCCTGCTTCCCCCTCTCTCTCTGCCTGCCTCTGCCTACTTGTGATCTCTCTCTATGTCAAATAAATAAATAAAATCTTAAAAAAAAAGATTAAATAAACTAAAAAAAAGAAGAAATTATACTACTTAATAATACAAATAAATCTATATGCCCAAAACTACCTGAGGAAACCCAAAGGAAAAAAATCCAATTAGCAATAATAGCACCTCGGATAAACCTCATTGGATACAATACTGTCACTGCGCAAAGCTAGGGGAAAAAATTCAAATAAACCAGAAGAAAATGTACCTACAATGAATATGATAACAGTCAATTTTTACACAGAAATCTAACAAAGATGAACATTAAAATAGGTCAGGTATACAGAAGCAGTTCACAGGATAAGAAATATAAGGTCAAATTCTTAAAATCTCACCCATTTCAAAAATGTAAATTATAAAAAGCACTCTTTTAGCCTAAAATTAGCTAACATTCTAAATTTTTCTAAAACCCAGAATTGCATAAGGGTGTGGAGAAACATACTCCCATACAGAAATCACCTCAATGCTATCAATAAACTTAATCTAATTGATATTTATAGAATACTACCCAACAGCAGAATACACATCCCTATTAAGTACATGTAAAACTTAAGATACGTATTTGGGTGATAAAATAAGTCTCAACAAACTTACAAACGATTCAAGTCTTACAATATGTTCTCTAGCTACAATGAAATTAAGAGTAACAGGAAAATCTATGGAAAACTCCAAATATTTGGCAATTAAATAAATAACATACTTCTGAATAATACATGGGTCAAAAAGCATATCAGAGTGTATTTGAACTGAATAAAAAGTATGCATGTCAAAATTTGAGAGATGCCAAGAAAGCTGTACTTAAAAGGGAAATACAAAGCACTAAGCCTCTATATTAGAAAAGGTATCATGGTAATGATACCAGCATCAATATAACTAAGTTGAAAAAGAACTGGCAAGCAGAAGAAAACTAAAACAGCAGATCAATAAAACAGGAAATAGAAAACTCAGTGAAACCAAGAGCTGATTTTTGAAAAATATTAATAAATTAATCTCTAGCTAAAGTGACAAGGAAAAAAAAAAGACAAATTATCAGTATAAGGAATGAGAGAAGTGACATCACTATAGATTCTACAGATATCAATAGTATAAAAAAGTAGCATCATAAATGACTATGCAAATAAATTCAGTAACTTGGATAAAATGGACTAATTCTATGGACAGTACAAATTATCAAAGCTCACTTAAGAAGAAATAGATAAACCAAATAGTCCTATATCTAATTAAATAAATGTATCATTTAAAACTTCCACAAAGAAACAAACATCAGGCCCACACAATTTCACTGGTGAATTGCCCCCAAACATTTAAGAAATAGTATCATATAGGGGTTCACCCTGACATAAGGAACATAGTAAAGATGCTTGCTCTCTTCACTTCTACTCAGCACTGTACAGATGCCACAGGCAGGAAAAAAAAGGCATCCAGATAGGAAATGAATAAGGGAAGTGTAGAAAATCTGAGATCTACAAAAAATGATGTTATCTACAAGTGAGTTTAGCAAGAGTAAAGAATACAAGAACATGCAAAAATATTTGTATTTTTAAAAAAATTTGTATTTCTTTACATTAGTAACAACTGGAAACTGAGAATTTTAAATCATCATTTACCATAGCATCAAAAAACATGAAATAGGGATAAATCCGACAAAAATATACAGAAACGGTACACTGAAAACACTTCTGTAAGAAATTAAAAGAAGATCTAGGTAAACAGAAAGATGAGTTGTGTTCATGAATGAGAAAACTCAAGACTGTTAGGATGTCCATTTACCTCAAACTGCTTTACACATTCAAGTTAACTCCAATAAGATCCCAGCAAGCTTTTTTGTAGAAACTGACTCATAAAAAAGGACACGGGAAGAGCCAAAACAACTTTGAGAAAGAACAAAGAGGACCATGATGCTAGATTTCAAGACTATTTAATATAAAATCATAGTAATTAAGACATCAGGCTTTAGGAAACTGGAAGGACAAAAATGGGTCAATAGAAAAGGATACAGTACAGAAATAGAATCATACATACAAAGATAGTTGATTTTTGACAAAGGTACAAAGCCAATTCAATGAACAAAGGACAGCCTTTTCAACAAATGGTGCTGGAAAAAGTTTAAGTCCATACCCCAAAACAAAAAATGCTGACTTATTTTTGCACATATTTAAAAAAATTAACTGGGGCACCTGGGTGGCTCAGTGGGTTAAGCCTCTGCCTTTCACTCAGGTCATGATCTCAGGGTCCTGGGATCAAGCCCCACATGGGGCTCTCTGCTCAGCGGGGAGCCTGCTTCCCCGCCCCCCCCCC